>WNWK01006311.1:0-107394 GCA_009830355.1 Cherax destructor
TATATATATATATATATATATATATATATATATACATATATATATTATATATATATATATATTAATATATATATATATATATATATTTATATATATATATATATATATATATATATCTTATATATATATATATATCTTATATATATATATATCATATATATATATATATATATATATATATATATATTTATATTTATATATATATATATATTTATATATATATATATATATATATATATATATATATATATATATATATATATATATATATATATTATTGGTGTTTGAAGTGAACAGCGTATCAGAGCAGCAGGGCTCCTATATAAACTGTTGTAATCTAACTGCCAGTTTGACTGGTCTAGAGGGCACGCGCAAATGGGTGAAATGCATGCCTAATAAATTGCAACGTACATTGTTCTAGACATCCAGCCTATGGTTTTCCTTGCGACCGTAGTAGTGACACTGTTGTAATCCTTGAAGGTGAAATATTTTAACAATCAATCCTGAGTCTATAATGTTAGTTTTACGTTCTGTCCCGTGATTCCAGTTTGTATTATATTCCATTCCATTTTTTATTTCCTCAATATTTCATAACGGAGTAGCTGAAACTTGTCCTTATTGAACATCATAATGTTGTTTATATCAGCTTGGAAGTTTGGTGTCCTCACTGAATGCCACTCTTATACGGAGCAATGATATATGTCTCTATGTCGGATATGAGAATAAGAATGAGAACAGGAGCCAGCCTTGAGGAACACAGCTTTTCACCCTGCCAGCCTCTGATTTCACGCTGTTCGCTATTATGCGTCGGGTTCTATTCGTCAGGAAATTAAATACTGATCTGCCCAATTTCCCAGTTATTCCTTTTGCACGCATTTTGTGAACCATTACACCACTGTATTTATCAAAGGTTTGGCCAAAGTCAGAGTACACTACGTTTCTCTTATACTATAATATTTATTAAAAATACAATCATATTGTTTATTTTTATCTTATTGATTGACATATATTCACGATAATTAAAATAGTATGCAATTAATTTTATTATTTCTGCGTCTGGATCATTAGTAAATTAGTGTTGTAAAAATATTTCATTGTGTGATCACCGTTTTGGCACAACGGCTTGTTATAAAGCACTTGACGCACTCATACGTGACGCACACTTAGGTACGTGACGCACACTTAGGTACGTGACACACACTTAGGTACGTGACACACACTTAGGTACGTGACACACACTTAGGTACGTGACACACACTTAGGTACGTGACGCACACTTAGGTACGTGACACACACTTAGGTACGTGACACACACTTAGGTACGTGACACACACTTAAATATGTGACACACACTAAGGTACGTGACGCACACTTAAATATGTGACACACACTTAGGTACGTGACGCACACTTAGGTACGTGAAGCACACTTAAATACGTGACACACACTTAGGTACGTGACGCACACTTAAATGTGACACACACTTAAATGTGACACACACTTAGGTACGTAACGCACACTTAAATATGTGACACACACTTAGGTACGTGACGCACACTTAAATATGTGACACACACTTAGGTACGTGACGCACACTTAAATATGACACACACACTTAGGCACGTGAGGCACACTTAAATATGTGACACACTTAGGTACGTGACGCACACTTAAATATGTGACACACTTAGGTACGTGAGGCACACTTAAATATGTGACACACTTAGGTACGTGACGCACACTTAAATATGTGACACACTTAGGTACGTGAGGCACACTGAAGCATGTGATGCACATCAAATGAGTCGTAGAGAGCGTGGGAGGTGTAGAGGTGGTTAACTGGTGGGAGGTGTAGAGGTGGTTAACTGGTGGGAGGTGTAGAGGTGGTTGACTGGTGGGAGGTGTAGAGGTGGTTGACTGGTGGGAGGTGTAGAGGTGGTTAACTGGTGGGAGGTGTAGAGGTGGTTAACTGGTGGGAGGTGTAGAGGTGGTTGACTGGTGGGAGGTGTAGAGGTGGTTAACTGGTGGGAGGTGTAGAGGTGGTTAACTGGTGGGAGGTGTAGAGGTGGTTGACTGGTGGGAGGTGTAGAGGTGGTTAACTGGTGGGAGGTGTAGAGGTGGTTGACTGGTGGGGGTGTAGAGGTGGTTGACTGGTGGGGGGTGTAGAGGTGGTTAACTGGTGGGAGGTGTAGAGGTGGTTGAATGGTGGGAGGTGTAGAGGTGGTTGACTGGTGGGGGTGTAGAGGTGGTTAACTGGTGGGAGGTGTGAGGTGGTTGAATGGTGGGAGGTGTAGAGGTGGTTGACTGGTGGGGGTGTAGAGGTGGTTGACTGGTGGGGGTGTAGAGGTGGTTGACTGGTGGGGGTGTAGAGGTGGTTGAATGGTGGGAGGTGTAGAGGTGGTTGACTTGTGGGGGGTGTAGAGGTGGTTGACTGGTGGGGGGTGTAGAGGTGGTTGGTGGGGGTGTAGAGGTGGTTGACTGGTTGGAGGTTTATTGGTTAGAAAAGTGTTTCCTGAGAGAGGTATTAATGACACGATGACTCCTTCACTAATCAAGCATCCGCTGGTCTACCCCGGCCAGGTTTTACATCCACTTTAAGAATCACTTCATAACAGTGTATTTTAAGATGATGATGCCCTTACAGGTGTCTTGAAGACAATTTATGTAGAGGATGAATCATTAAGACTGCATCTCACCTACACTGTATACTACCAGTCACTACACGAGGATCATTAAGACTGCATCTCACCTACACTGTATACTACCAGTCACTACACGAGGATCATTAAGACTGCATCTCACATGCACTGTATACTACCAGTCACTACACGAGGATCATTAAGACTGCATCTCACCTACACTGTATACTACCAGTCACTACACGAGGATCATTAAGACTGCATCTCACCTGCACTGTATACTACCAGTCACTACATGAGGATCATTAAGACTGCATCTCACCTACACTGTATACTACCAGTCACTACACGAGGATCATTAAGACTGCATCTCACCTACACTGTATACTACCAGTCACTACACAAGGATCATTAAGACTGCATCTCACCTGCACTGTATACTACCAGTCACTACACGAGGATCATTAAGACTGCATCTCACCTACACTGTATACTACCAGTCACTACACAAGGATCATTAAGACTGCATCTCACCTACACTGTATACTACCAGTCACTACACGAGGATCATTAAGACTGCATCTCACCTACACTGTATACTACCAGTCACTACACGAGGATCATTAAGACTGCATCTACCTACACTGTATACTACCAGTCACTACATGAGGATCATTAAGACTGCATCTCACCTACACTGTATACTACCAGTCACTACACGAGGATCATTAAGACTGCATCTCACCTACACTGTATACTACCAGTCACTACATGAGGATCATTAAGACTGCATCTCACCTGCACTGTATACTACCAGTCACTACACAAGGATCATTAAGACTGCATCTCACCTACACTGTATACTACCAGTCACTACACGAGGATCATTAAGACTGCATCTCACATGCACTGTATACTACCAGTCACTACACGAGGATCATTAAGACTGCATCTCACCTACACTGTATACTACCAGTCACTACACGAGGATCATTAAGACTGCATCTCACCTACACTGTATACTACCAGTCACTACACGAGGATCATTAAGACTGCATCTCACCTACACTGTATACTACCAGTCACTACACGAGGATCATTAAGACTGCATCTCACCTACACTGTATACTACCAGTCACTACACGAGGATCATTAAGACTGCATCTCACATGCACTGTATACTACCAGTCACTACATGAGGATCATTAAGACTGCATCTCACCTGCACTGTATACTACCAGTCACTACATGAGGATCATTAAGACTGCATCTCACCTGCACTGTATACTACCAGTCACTACACGAGGATCATTAAGACTGCATCTCACCTACACTGTATACTACCAGTCACTACACGAGGATCATTAAGACTGCATCTCACCTACACTGTATACTACCAGTCACTACACGAGGATCATTAAGACTGGAACAATACACAAACAACCCGCACATAGGAGACAGAAAAACTTATGACGACATTACGGTTCGACTTTGACCATTCACAAGGCGCACTGACACAAGAGTGTAAGTGAGCCAATACAAGAAGTCCTCATTTAACGTCGTTTCATTCAACGTCGTTTCGTTATAACGCTGATGAAAAAAGAAATCCATTCCCGGCCAGGAATGGAACAATATGGAAAGACTTTTTAATATATGAATGGTGGACATGCATCGGTGTAACTCTCCATGTTCGTTAATGGCCGTACAAATGAAAGCTTTAAGCTTATTTGAAGATCTAAAGAAAAAAAAACAGGGTTCGTGGCAAGTCGTGCTTGGTTTGAACGTTTTAAGAAACGTTTAAAACTATATAACATATAAATAACAAGTGAGTCTGGAAGTGCCGATAAAGAAGCCGCAGCTGCTTACTCAGCTTAACTATTATGTCAATTTCCTCCCTTATGGCTGTATTCGGTTTTTAAAATGTCAATAACAGAGTAAATATACGACTTTATAGCGCCCCACAACGACAAACTCCATAGTCATGGTGTCTGCAACACCACTGTCCTCCCCTCAGCTCTCCCTTACCGTACCAACTTAACTCTTTATTTATATCAATTAGCCTATGGTAAAATTGGTTTCGTTATACGTCGTTTCGCTTGAAGTCCAACTTCCAAGACCCTATCGACGACGTTAAGTGAAGACTTTCCGTATAATATTGGCGAGGACAGGGACAGGAGAAAGAGAGGAAGGAAGAAAAATAGTGTTAGTGGTAATGCTGGTAGTGGGAGTAGTAGTAGTAGTAGTAGTAGTAGAAAGTAGAGGGAGTAGTTTTTGCCACAAAAGATAGAAAGGAAAGCGTAAGGGGGCAGTAGCATTAGTAATAGTAGTAAAGGAGTGGTAGTCGTAGTAGTAATAGAAATGGGGTAAATCTAAGGACAAGAAAAAGGAGCACTTCAGGAGAGCTAAGGACCCACAAGGGGTAGGACCAAAAACACAGGGAGGGGTGGGGGGAGAACTGAAGGACATAACACACTAGGCAGGAAAAAGGAAAACAGAAAAGATTGGGAGAGAAAAAAGGATCAGGTCAAGTCACAAGTGTTCCGAAAGTTTGGAGCATTTGACAATGTAAGGAGAAAGGAAGGTATCAACAGAGACAAAACCAGGGCTAAGATCCATACAAGGAAAGTTGTGTATAAAGGAAGTTTCAACAAGACGACGGTTGTGAAGGCTAGAAGTAGGATAGACAGTTTTCGCAGAGGACTATTCAATAGGAAGACTATGATCTCTAACATGACAAAAAAAGAGCATTATTGGTGTTGGCAAACCTAACACTTTTCCTTTCAAGGTAAATTTTACTCTCAAGCGTATGGGAGAGGCCATAGCGACACCGGTGTCACTATGGGCTCTAATTTAACCCCCTTTATATTATTACTACTACTGCCCCCTTACGCTCCTCTTTCTATTTCCTGTGGTAAAACCATTTCCCCTACTTTCTACTACTATTTCCACTACCAGCATTACCACTACGACTACTTTTTCTTCCTCTCATTCTCCCGTACCTGTCCTCGCCTATATATACATTGGCTCACTCATTCTCTTCTGTCCGTGTGACTTGTGAATAGTCCAAGTCGGACCGAAACATCGTCATAAGTTTCTCTCTCTCCTAAGTGCAGGTTATTTGTGTATGTACATTGATATATATATATATATATATATATATATATATATATATATATATATATATATATATATATATAAATATAATTTGTGTATGCAATAATTTAATAAAAATCATTCTGAACCTAACAAAAAAAATGTATTTCATTGTGTTTGTTTATTAAATTATTGTAAACGTATCTAAAATATATTTAGTTGGATTAGGCTAAATTAAACTGCGCTTGTTATAATAAGGTTAGGTAAGTTTTCTAATGTTCTTTTGGTACAAAATTATTAATTTTTACATTAACATAAATGAAAAAAAAATCTTTAAACGTATAAGAGAAAATTTTAGAAAGGGTGATATATATATATATATATATATATATATATATATATATATATATATATATATATATATATATATATATATATATATATATATATATATATATATATATTATTTTTTTATTTTATTTTATTAACACATCGGCCGATTCCACCAAGGCAGGGTGGCCCGAAAAAGAAAAACTTTCATCATCATTCACTCCATCACTGTCTTGCCAGAAGGGTGCTTTACACTACAGTTATAAAACTGCAACATTAACACCCTCCTTTAGAGTGCCGGCACTGTACTTCCCATCTCCAGAACTCAAGTCCGGCCTGCCGGTTTCCTGAATCCTTCATAAATGTTACTTTGCTCACTCCAACAGCACGTCAAGTATTAAAAACCATATGCCTCCATTCACTCCTATCAAATACGCTCACACATGCTTGCTGGAAGTCCAAGCCCTCGCACACAAAACTTCCTTTACCCCTCCTCCAACCTTTCCTAGGCCGACCCCTACCCGCCTTCCCTCCACTACAGATTTATACACTCTCGAAGTCACTCTGTCTCGTTCCATTCTTCTACATGTCCAAACCACCTCAACAACCCTCCTCAGCTCTCTGGACAATCGTTTTGGTAATCCCGCACCTCCTCCTAATTTCCAAACTCCGAATTCTCTGCATTATATTCACACCACACATTGACCTCAGACATGACATCTCCACTGCCTCCAGCCTTCTCCTCGTTGCAACATTCATCACCCATGCTTCACACCCATATAAGAGCGTTGGTATAACTATACTCTCATACATTCCCCTCTTTACTTCCATGGACAAGGTTCTTTGTCTCCACAGACTCGAAGTGCTCCACTCACCCTTTTCCCTCATCAATTCTATGATTCACCTCATCCTTCATAGACCCATCCGCCGACATGTCCACTCCCAAATATCTGAATACATTCACCTCCTCCATACTCTCTCCCTCCAATCTGATATCCAATCTTTCGTCACCTATTCTTTTTGTTATCCTCATCACCTTACTCTTTCCTATATTCACTTTCAATTTTCTTCTTTACACACCCTACCAAATTCATCCACCAACCTCTGCAGCTTCTCTTCAGAATCTCCCAAAAGCACAGTGTCATCAGCAAAAAGCAACTGTGACAACTCCCACTTTGTATTTGCTTCTTTATCTTTTAGCCCAACACCTCTTGCCAAGACCCTCGCATTCACTTCTCTTACAACCCCATCTATAAATATATTGAACAACCACGGTGACATCACACATCCTTGTCTAAGGCCCACTTTTACTGGGAAATAGTCCCTTCCCCTCCTACACACTCTAACCTGAGCCTCACTATCCTCATAAAACTCTTCACTGCTTTCAGTAACCTTCCTCCTATTCCATACACCTGCAACATCTGCCACATTGCCCCCTATCTACCCTATCATACGCCTTTTCCAAATCCATAAATGCCACAAAAACATCTTTACCCTTATCCAAATACTGTTCACCTATATGTTTCACTGTAAACACTTGGTCTACACACCCCTACCTTTCCTAAAGCCCCTTGTTCATCTGCTATCCTGCTTTCTGTTTTACTCTTAATTCTTTCAATAATAACTCTACCATACACTTTACCAGGTACACTCAACAGACTTATTCCCCATAATTTTGCACTCTCTTTTGTCCCCTTTGCCTTTATACAAAGGAACAATACACGCTCTCTGCCAATCCCTAGGTACCTTACCCTCTTCCATACATTTATTAAATAATAGCACCAACCACTCCAAAATTATATCCCCACCTGCTTTTAACATTTCTATCTTTATCCCATCAATCCCAGCTGCCTTACCCCTTTCATTCTACCCACTGCCTCACGAACTTTCCCTACACCCACAACTGGCTCTTCCACACTCCTACAAGATGTTATTCCTCCTTGCCCTACACACGAAATCACAGCTTCCTGTCTTCATCAACATTTAACAAATCCTCAAAATATTCTCTCCATCTTCCGATACCTCTAACTCTCCATTTAATAACTCTCCTCTCCTATTTTTAACTGTCAAATCCATTTGTTCTCTAGGCTTCCTCAACTTATTAATCTCATTCCAAAACTTTTCTTATTTTCAACAAAATTTGCTGATAACATCTCACCACTCTCTCATCTGCTCTCTTTTACATTGCTTCACCACTCTTTTAACCTCTCTTTTTCTCTCCATATACTCTTCCTCCTTGCATCACTTCTACTTTGTAAAACCTCTCATATGCTAACTTTTTCTCCTTACTACTCTCTTTACATCATCATTCCACCAATCGCTCCTCTTCCTCCCGCACCCACTCGCCTGTAACCACAAACTTCTGCTGAACACTCTAACACTACATTTTTAAATCTACCCCATACATTTTCGACCCCATTGCCTACACTCTCACTAGCCCATCTATCCTCCAATAGTTGTTTATATCTTACCCTAACTGCCTCCTCTTTTAGTTTATAAACCTTCACCTCTCTTTTACTTACTGATTCTATTTTCCTTGTATCCCATCTACCTTTTACTCCCACTGTAGCTATAACTAAAAAGTGATCTGATATATCTGTAGCCCCTCTATAAACATGTACATCCTGAAGTCTACTCAACAGTCTTTTATCTACCAATACATAGTCCAACAAACTACTGTCATTACGCCCTACATCATATCTTGTATATATATATATCCTAAGGAGTATCATCAAAATCTTGGTATTTTTATCTTTCGTTGGGTCCCCAGAAATGCATTTTAATAGGTAAAAACCAAGCCTAATATAGGTCCACCGTTTAAATTAAGTGAGAAGATAAGTTATATTGACAAGGCTTATATCAATGTGTTTTTCTAGTTTCACGAAGTCGACGAGTCTTTGATCAAAACAACACTGGCACTTGTGAAGACGATCACTTTATCTGGCAACACTGCGGCCAATATTGCAACTTCATCTCACATCTCCCACTCCGGTAACTTGTTGGTGAGTGGGCAAGCACCGGAGAGAGGGGAACAGCTGTGGGGAGAAGGGAGCAGCTGTGGGGAGAGAGCAGCATGAAGAGGGATGCGGTTGTAGGGAGAAGTATGAGAAGAGAAATGAGAGCTGGATGAGGAGAGAGGAGAGGGAGAAGTTGTGGAGGCACGAGGGGGAGATGATTGTGAGGAGAGGAAGGGGAGCAGGGGGTAAGGGAAAGTAGGTGGGGATTGAAAAGGGGAAGTAAATAGGTAAATGGAAACACGTGGTGAGCAGAAGTAAGGGAGTAGTGAGTAAAGGAAAGTAGGTGGTGGGTAAAGTGTAGAAGTGGTGAAGGCTGGTGACAAGATCAATGTATGAAGCACAAAACAGCAGCAAACAAAGATTACTCTGACAACTGCACACTATCATACTGCAGCGTCACCATACTAGCATATACAAACTACCTCCCATGATAAACACTGAGCACTTTACGTACTGAGAACACTTCAAGCAACTACGTGATCTCAACACTCTTAAAACAATTAGCAACACAAGTATAACTTTCTTGGAGGTAACTTGACAAGTTCCTTTATCATCAATCACTAGACGGGCTGTGTTGTATAAGTGGGAATGCGAGCTGCAAGCACGAATAACCTGGATGATATGGTGGACAACTAATGCTGTGAGAGAGGCCAGTGACATTACCAGGCCCCTCTATGATCAGTTATGTTTACCGGATCCATTAGTAACTAAATGGTTATAACTGACCATAATTTCTAAAGGGGTGGACCGGTAAGCCAGCGGAAGGCCTCGGTCAGATGACCAAAAGCTCCAACGGCGGGTCATCATCTAAGACCCGCGTCAGGAAACACTTGTCCTGTTTCCTGACGCACCTTACCTAACCTAACCGGATCAAGACTCGTTTCCTAATCCTGTCTCCTGTAGTTTTGACCAGCATTACTCTTTCTCCTTCCCTTGGGCATTTTAATACCTAATATTCTTGAAGCTGTGCATTCAATTTGCCTCCACCATTTCCTACAACACCCACTCCACTTTTCAACTACAACACCCACTCCACTTTTCAACTACAACACCCACTCCACTTTTCAACTACCCTGAGACTCCACTTTTCAACTACCCTGAGACTCCACTTTTCAACTACCCTGAGACTCCACTTTTCAACTACCCTGAGACTCCACTTTTCAACTACCCTGAGACTCCACTTTTCAACTACCCTGAGACTCCACTTTTCAACTACCCTGAGACTCCACTTTTCAACTACCCTGAGACTCCACTTTTCAACTACCCTGAGACTCCACTTTTCAACTACCCTGAGACTCCACTTTTCAACTACCCTGAGACTCCACTTTTCAACTACCCTGAGACTCACTTTCAACTACCCTGAGACTCCACTTTTCAACTACCCTGAGACTCCACTTTTCAAATACCCTCAGACTCCACTTTTCAACTACCCTCAGACTCCACTTTTCAACTACCCTCAGACTCCACTTTTCAACTACCCTCAGACTCCACTTTTCAACTACCCTCAGACTCCACTTCCTTCAACTACCCTCAGACTCCACTTTTCAACTACCCTGAGACTCCACTTTTCAACTACCCTGCAGACTCCACTTTTCAACTACCCTGAGACTCCACTTTTCAACTACCCTCAGACTCCACTTTTCAACTACCCTGAGACTCCACTTTTCAACTACCCTCAGACTCCACTTTTCAACTACCCTGAGACTCCACTTTTCAACTACCCTGAGACTCCACTTTTCAACTACCCTCAGACTCCACTTTTCAACTACCCTCAGACTCCACTTTTCAACTACCCTGAGACTCCACTTTTCAACTACCCTCAGACTCCACTTTTCAACTACCCTGAGACTCCACTTTTCAACTACCCTGAGACTCCACTTTTCAACTACCCTCAGACTCCACTTTTCAACTACCCTGAGACTCCACTTTTCAACTACCCTCAGACTCCACTTTTCAACTACCCTGAGACTCCACTTTTCAACTACCCTGAGACTCCACTTTTCAACTACCCTGAGACTCCACTTTTCAACTACCCTCAGACTCCACTTTTCAACTACCCTGAGACTCCACTTTTCAACTACCCTCAGACTCCACTTTTCAACTACCCTCAGACTCCACTTTTCAACTACCCTCAGACTCCACTTTTCAACTACCCTCAGACTCCACTTTTCAACTACCCTCAGACTCCACTTTTCAACTACCCTCAGACTCCACTTTTCAACTACCCTCAGACTCCACTTTTCAACTACCCTGAGACTCCACTTTTCAACTACCCTCAGACTCCACTTTTCAACTACCCTGAGACTCCACTTTCAACTACCCTCAGACTCCACTTTTCAACTACCCTCAGACTCCACTTTCAACTACCCTCAGACTCCACTTTTCAACTACCCTCAGACTCCACTTTTCAACTACCCTCAGACTCCACTTTTCAACTACCCTCAGACTCCACTTTCAACTACCCTCAGACTCCACTTTTCAACTACCCTGAGACTCCACTTTTCAACTACCCTCAGACTCCACTTTTCAACTACCCTCAGACTCCACTTTTCAACTACCCTCAGACTCCACTTTTCAACTACCCTCAGACTCCACTTTTCAACTACCCTCAGACTCCACTTTTCAACTACCCCAGACTCCACTTTCAACTACCCTCAGACTCCACTTTTCAACTACCCTGAGACTCCACTTTTCAACTACCCTCAGACTCCACTTTTCAACTACCCTCAGACTCCACTTTTCAACTACCCTCAGACTCCACTTTTCAACTACCCTCAGACTCCACTTTTCAACTACCCTAGACTCCACTTTTCAATACCCTCAGACTCCACTTTTCAACTACCCTGAGACTCCACTTTTCAACTACCCTCAGACTCCACTTTTCAACTACCCTCAGACTCCACTTTTCAACTACCCTAGACTCCACTTTTCAACTACCCTAGACTCCACTTTTCAACTACCCTAGACTCCACTTTCAACTACCCTAGACTCCACTTTTCAACTACCCTAGACTCCATTTTCAACTACCCTAGACTCCACTTCACTACCCTAGACTCCACTTTCAACTACCCTCAGACTCCACTTTTCAACTACCCTGAGACTCCACTTTTCAACTACCTAGACTCCACTTTTCAACTACCCTCAGACACTTCAACTCCTGAGCTCACTTTTCAACTACCTGAGACTCCACTTTTCAACTACCCTCAGACTCCACTTATCAGACTACCCCTGAGACTCCACTTCAACTGACTCCCCTCGAGACTCCACTTTTCAACTACCCTGAGACTCCACTTTCAACCTAGACTCACTTTCAACTACCTGAGACTCCACTTTTCAACTACCTGAGACTCCACTTTCAACTACCCTGAGACTCCACTTTTCAACTACCCTCAGACTCACTTTCAACTCCCTAGACTCCACTTCAACTACCTAGACTCCACTTTCAACTACCTAGACTCCTTTCACTACCCTAGACTCCACTTTTCAACTACCCTCAGACAGTAATGTTAAAGCAGTGTGAGAGGCGCAAGAATCACTGTGTCTGTCACGTCATAAAGTTGACCTTATATGAGGCAAGACAGTAAGACAAAGTGACAGAAGGGAGTACCGGTGAAGATGAGTGGGAGTACCGGTGAAGATGAGTGGGAGTGGAGGTGAAGGTGAGTGGGAGTGGAGGTGAAGGTGAGTGGGAGTGGCGGTGAAGATGGTGGGAGTGGCGGTGAAGATGAGTGGGAGTAGCGGTGAATTTGAGTGGGAGTGGAGGTGAAGGTGATTAGGAGTGGTGGTGAAGATGAGTGGGAGTGGCGGTGAAGATGAAAGTGGGAGAGGCGGTGAAGATGAGTGGGAGTGGCGGTGAAGATGAGTGGGAGTGACGGTGAAGATGAGTGGGAGTGACGGTGAAGATGAGTGGGAGTGACGGTGGAGATGAGTGGAAGTGGCGGTGAAGATGAGTGGGAGTGACGGTGAAGATGAGTGGAAGAAGCAGTGAAGGTGAGTGGGAGTGGCGGTGAAGGTGAGTGGAAGTGACGGTGAAGATGAATGGGAGTAGCGGTGAAGGTGAGTGGGAGTGGCGGTGAAGATGAGTGGGAATGGCGGTGAAGGTGAGTGGGAGTGGCGGGGAAGATGAGCGAGAATGACCGTGAAGGTTAGTAGGAGTGCCGGTGAAGATAAGAGTATGAATAACAGTGAAGGTGAGTGGGAGTGGCACTGAAGGTAAGTGGAAGTGAAGATGAGTGGGAGTGGCAGTGAAAGTGAGTAGGAGTGGCGGTGAAGGTGAATGGAAGTGGCGGTATAGATAAGTGGGAATAGCGGTGAAGGTGAGTGGGAGTGGTGGTGAAGATGAGTGGGAGTGGCGGTGAAGATGAGAGTAGGAGTGGCGGTGAAGATGAGAATGGGAGTGGCGGTGAAGATGAGAGTGGGAGTGGCGGTGAAGATGAGAGTGGGAGTGGCGGTAAAGATGAAAGTAGGAGTGGTGGTGAAGATGAGAGTGGGAGTGGTGGTGAAGATGAGAGTGGGAGTGGTGGTGAAGATGAGAGTAGAAGTGGTGGTGAAGATGAGTGGGAGTGGCGGTGAAGATGAGAGTAGGAGTGGTGGTGAAGATGAAAGTAGGAGTGGTGGTGAAGATGAGTGGGAGTGGCGGTGAAGATGAGAGTAGGAGTGGCGGTGAAGATGAGTGGGAGTGGTGGTGAAGATGAGTGGGAGTGGTGGTGAAGATGAGTGGGAGTGGTGGTGAAGATGAGAGTAGGAGTGGTGGTGAAGACGAGTAGGAGTGGCGGTGAAGATGAGAGTGGGAGTGGTGGTGAAAATGAGAGTAGGAGTGGTGGTGAAGATGAGTGGGAGTGGCGGTGAAGATGAGAGTAGGAGTGGCGGTGAAGATGAGAGTAGGAGTGGTGGTGAAGATGAGAGTAGGAGTGGTGGTGAAGATGAAAGTAGGAGTGGTGGTGAAGATGAGTGGGAGTGGCGGTGAAGATGAGAGTAGGAGTGGTGGTGAAGATGAGTGGGAGTGGCGGTGAAGAAGAGAGTAGGAGTGGCGGTGAAGATGAGAGTAGGAGTGGTGGTGAAGATGAGAGTAGGAGTGGCGGTGAAGATGAGAGTGGGAGTGGTGGTGAAGATGAGAGTAGGAGTGGCGGTGAAGATGAGAGTGGGAGTGGTGGTGAAGATGAGAGTGGGAGTGGTGGTGAAGATGAGAGTAGGAGTGGCGGTGAAGATGAGAGTGGGAGTGGTGGTGAAAATGAGAGTAGGAGTGGTGGTGAAGATGAGAGTAGGAGTGGCGGTGAAGATGAGAGTAGGAGTGGTGGTGAAGATGAGTGGGAGTGGTGGTGAAGATGAGAGTGGGAGTGGTGGTGAAGATGAGAGTAGGAGTGGCGGTGAAGATGAGAGTGGGAGTGGTGGTAAAAATGAGAGTAGGAGTGGTGGTGAAGATGAGAGTAGGAGTGGCGGTGAAGATGAGAGTGGGAGTGGTGGTGAAGATGAGAGTAGGAATGGCGGTGAAGATGAGAGTGGGAGTGGCGGTGAAAATGAGAGTAGGGGTGGTGGTGAAGATGAGAGTAGGAGTGGCGGTGAAAATGAGAGTAGGAGTGGTGGTGATGGTGAGACAGACAACGTCCGCCTCTCCCTCTCCAAACTTTTCCCCACCATGAAACAAGAGCGAGACAAGCGGTAAAATATGCATGTCAAACACACACACACACACACACACACATTACACGCCCCGATGGCATAGTGGCTAGCGCTCTTGCTTCACGCACGGAGGGCCCGGGTTCAATTCCCGGCGGGGCCGAAACATTTCGAAGTGTTTCGTTACACACACACACACACATATAGGCCTAGTGTCTAATCGACATGTGCCTAGGACAAAATGATAACTAACACACACACACACACACACACCAATCTGTTACAATATATACTATACAAAGAGACATTAATCACAGTGATGGCATTCATTGATGAGAGTTTCCTGGTGTTGAGCTCCGGCTCTTGGGTCCGCCTTTTTATTTGGGTGATATCCTTTTCTCTGAGTTTTATAAACCGGTGCATGACTTTATCTGTACTAGTTCAGTTGTACTAGTTGACCAGTACTAGTTGACCAGTACTAGTTGACCAGTACTAGTTGGTCTTCTCCCTGGTTCTATCCAGCATCCGTCTTAAGTAACCTCTCATTTTTCATTACCATTTCATTACGAGGTTTACAGCGTTAATTTCTTAACGTTTCGTGCGACTAACTCTACAAACACTACTTTCATTATTTTCGGCTACACTTGCCTTAATTAGGTTACATAAACGTATATTTAAACACACATTAACATACACCATTTTATTCTTTGTCTTTATATTAATTAATACAGAAGGTGTTACCAGCACCTGGTTTCCGGAGTGCGTGTTTAATATTTATGTAGCGTAGCGCAGCGGGCGGTCGTCTACCACCGTGTCAAACTTGCCTTTATTTTTCACGTCACCTTGATGACACACGCTCGCTGAGATATAACAAATAAACATCATATTAAAAATACACTGCCACGACACGTCTAGCAACGCTGTGGCTGAACGTCATCAGGATCAGCCAGGCTGTGGCTGAACGTCACCAGGATCAGCCAGGCTGTGGCTGAACGTCACCAGGATCAGCCAGGCTGTGGCTGAACGTCACAAAGGATCAGCCAGGCTGTAGCTGAATGTCACCAGGATCAGCCAGGCTGTGACTGAACGTCACCAGGATCAGCCAGGCTGTAGCTGAATGTCACCAGGATCAGCCAGGCTGTGGCTGAACGTCACCAGGATCAGCTAGGCTGTGGCTGAACGTCACCAAGATCAGCCAGGCTGTGGTGGTTATGACGTTCTTCTATGTGATGCTTGCCCAACTAGCCTGACTCACTGACTAACAGCCAGGAAACCTGGCCCCGGAGCGGGTCGTGGGAGCGATGACCTCGAAGAATCAACTAAGGTAGGTAGGTGGGTAGGCAGGTGGGTAGTCAGGTGGGTAGGTAGGTGGGTAGGCAGGTACGCACTCTGAGTGAAGACCATCTCTTGATACAAACACTTGTTGAAATTATTACAAAACGACTTTCATAAAATACATAAACAAACGTTGAAAAGGCACGTTCTAGATCCTGATTAACGAAGAGAGAGGAAACAAACGTATACGTTACAAATACAACGTTGTGAGCAACTTTTGCGAGGACAGATGGCTGTGTGGGGGGAGTGGGAGAAGAGAAACTGGCTAGAAGAGTGAGGGGAGAAAGATTCATGAGTGAGGAGAGAAGGAAAAGAGGGGGAGTTTGGAAGACATAGGGAAGAGAAAGAGGTGGAAGAGTGAGGGGAGAAAGAGGTGGAAGAGTGAGGAGAAAAGGGGAAGAGAAAGGAGTGAGGAGTGAGAAGTGAAAGAGAAAGAGGTGAGTGGAAGACACAGGAGGGGGAAGCGAAGAGTAGGGGGAGTAGAAGCGAGGGTGGGGAGTTGAGGACCGGTCTACAGGAGGTCATATTCAACACACACACACACACACACACACACACACACACACACACACACACACACACACACACCACACACACACACACACAACCACACACATACAACCACACACATACAACCACACACACACAACCACACACACACAACCACACAAAATACACACACATAAAACACCCAAAAAAAAAAAACTAAAAACACACACCCAAAACACACACACACACACACACACACACACACCGGCGCCTCCAGCACATGACTCATTAAAAAAAATTCTGCAAAGCTAACTAAAAATATTCATATTAAAGTATAAAAAAAAAAAGTAGCGAGTGAAAAAGAACATAAATATATACACATAATCATAACACCAGTACGGGGAAACACAACTTGAGAGAAGTACATACAAAAGCTTCCAGGAACAAATTATTTGACTTTCTCCTTAAGGATGCTTGAATATCCTCTCCTTTCATCCCATCTTCTATAAATGACCCAAATAATTATCTTTTATTATGAAATATTGGAAGCCAAGTTTAAAGAATACAGTGATGACACCCAACGTTGAACCATTTAGTTACCAAGGTTACAATAGGATAATATTACCTCCACCAGCACTTCTGTGACGGACTCATCTGCCACCATTGTTTACTGTGTCACCCCACAACCCCACACCTTTCTTCAAACATCTACTCTCAGGGTGAACATACACCACTACTGTGAATATACATTCACCACTACTGTGGGTATACAAAATACATTCATCACGGCGAAGAATCACTGAGTTCCTCAAGAATACCAGATTATCTGATACACGGAAGGAAGCGCTAACCAGGGAAGTGGAAAATATTGATCTCAAGTTAAAGGACTCATACAGGATCCAGGAGAAACAAGGAGCTAAAAGCGATTAGTGAAATTGAAAGAAATTCGAAATATTTTTTTTCATATGCCAAAAACAATACAAAAACCACTTCTAGTATAGGTCTCCTGCTCAGACAAGACGGATCCTACACAGATAACAACAAAGAAATGAGTGAGATACTAAAATCTCCATATGACTCTGTTCACCGAGCCACTAATCAGTCTAAAGATAGACAATCCAAACATTTTATTTTCATGAATGAGCCTCAAAACCCTGCCAATGTATGCCAAATTTCTGACATAACCATAACTCCACTAGACTTTGAGAAAGCCATCGACAGCATGCCCATGTACTCAGCCCCAGGCCCAGACTCGTGGAACTCTGTGTTCATTAAGAACTGCAAGAAACCCCTCTCACGGGCCTTAAGTATACTATGGAGGAGCATAGACACAGGTGAGATTCCACAGTCACTAAAAACAACGGATATAGCCCCACTCCATAAAGGTGGCAGCAAAGCAATAGTTAAGCACTATAAACCAATAGCTTTAAAGTCCCACATCATAAAAATCTTTGAAAGAGTTCTAAGAAGCAGGATTGCAAACCACTTGGACTCCCAAAAATTGCACAATCCAGGGCAACATGGTTTCAGAGCAGGTCGCTCCTGCCTCTCGCAAATACTGGACAACTATGATATGGTCTTGGATGCACTGGAAAACAAACAGGAGGCAGATGTAATATACACAGATTTTGCAAAAGCCTTTGACAAGTGCGATCACGGTGTAACAGAACACAAAATGCGTGCTAAAGGGATAACTGGCAAAGTAGGCAGAACACAAAGAGTAGTGGCAAACAGAGTTAAATCGGAAGCTGTCATAGTGAAGAGCTCTGTTCCACAAGGCACAGGACTCGCCCCTATCATGTTCCTCATTCTCATATCAGACATAGACAGAGATGTAAACCATAGCACCGTATCATCCTTTGCAGACGATACTAGGATCTGCATGAGAGTGTCATCCATTGAGGACACGGCAAATCTCCAAGAAGATATAAACCAAGTTTTCCAATGGGCAACGGAAAACAATATGATGTTCAATGAAGACAAATTCCAACTACTCCGTTATGGAAAACTGGAGGAAATAATAGCTAGGACTGAGTATATTACAAACTCAAATCACACAATAGAGCGGAAAATTAATGTGAAGGACCTGGGAGTAGTAATGTCCGAAGATCTCACCTTCAAGGACCACAACAATGCCACTATCACATCTTCGAGGAAATGATAGGATGGATAATGAGAACATTTAAGACAAGAGATGCCAAGCCAATGATGATCCTTTTTAAGTCACTTGTTTTCTCTAGGCTGGAATACTGCTGTACATTGACATCCCCATTCAAGGCAGGTGAAACTGCAGATCTAGAGAATGTACAGATAAATTTTACTGCACATATAAGTTCCATCAAACACCTTAACTACTGGGAACGGCTGGAAGCACTTGACTTGTACTCACTGGAGCACAGGCGAGAGAGATATATCATAATCTACACCTGGTACACCTGGAAGATTCTAGAGGGACTGGTCCCTAACCTGCACACAGAAATCACTCCCTACGAAGCAAAAGACTTGGCAGGCGATGCAACATACCCCCAGTGAAAAGTAGGGGCGCCATTGGTACACTAAGAGAAAACATAATAAGTGGCCTGGGCCCAAGACTGTTCAACAGCCTCCCACCAGCCATAAGGGGAATTACCAATAGACCCCTGGTTGTCTTCAAGAGGGAGTTGGACAGATACCTAAAGTCAGTGCCAGATCAGCCGGACTGTGGTTCGTACGTTGGACTACGTGCGGCCAGCAGTAACAGCCTCGTTGATCAGGCCCTGATCCACCAGGAGGCCTGGTCATGGACCGGGCCGCGGGGACGTTGATCCCCGGAATGCCCTCCAGGTTGACTCCAGGTAGACCACTACTGTGGGTATACATACACCACTACTGTGGGTATACATACACCACTACTGTGGGTATACATACACCACTACTGTGGGTATACATACACAACTATTGTGGGTATACATACACCACTACTGTGGGTATACATACACCACTACTGTGGGTATACATACACCACTATTGTGGGTATACATACACCACTACTGTGGGTATACACACACCACTATTGTGGGTATACATACACCACTACTGTGGGTATACATACACCACTACTGTGGGTATTCATCCACCACTACTGTGGGTATACTTAAACCACTACTGTGGGTATACATACACCACTACTGTGGGTATACATACACCACCACTGTGAGTATACATACACCACTAATGTATGTGTCCATCCACCACTACTGTAGGTGTACATACACCACACCACTGTGATTGTATATACACCACACCACTGATTGTATATACACCACACTACTGTGAGTGTATATACACCACACCACTATGATTGTATATACACCACACCACTGTGATTGTATATACACCACACCACTGTGATTGTATATACACCACATCACTGTGATTGTATATACACCACACCACCGTGATTGTATATACACCACACCACCGTGATTACATATAGATCACACCACTGTGATTGTCTATACACCACACCATTGTAAGTGTATCTACACCACACCACTGTGATTGTATCTACAGCACACCACTGTGATTATATATACAGCACACCACTGTGAGTGTATCTACAGCACACCACTGTGATTGTATCTACAGCACACCACTGTGATTATATATACAGCACACCACTGTGATTATATATACAGCACACCACTGTGATTATATATACAGCACACCACTGTGATTATATATACAGCACACCACTGTGATTATATATACAGCACACCACTGTGATTATATATACAACACACCACTGTGATTATATATACAGCACACCACTGTGATTATATATACAGCACACCACTGTGAGTGTATCTACAGCACACCACTGTGATTATATATACAGCACACCACTGTGATTGTATCTACAGCACACCACTGTGATTATATATACAGCACACCACTGTGATTATATATACAGCACACCACTGTGAGTGTATCTACAGCGAGAGAGATATAGGAAGATAAGGTTGAGTGTACCATGCCTGGCAGGGTCTACTCACAACCAACACTCCCTCCCACTCATATACCTGTTCATTCTAGTTTAAACGTTAACCAAGGTCTTCGCTTCAGTGACGCTACTTAATAATTCTGGTCTACTCATCCAGAACTATTGCCAAACCATCGCTTTCCTATATCCTAAGTCTAAATTTATCGAACTTGAATTCGCTCGTGCGAGTCCTATCCTCGTCAGATATTTTCAGCACTTTATTTATATCTCCTTTATTTATTTCACTTCTCCACTTGTACACGTCCATCATACCTCTCTTAACTATACACATTTCTAAAAATTGCAAATTCGGAGCTATCAGCCTATCTTCATAGAAGAGGTTTCTTATACATGGGATTAACTTCTACAACCTTCTGCGTATGTTTTCCAGAGCATTTATATCCATCCTCTAATATGGTGACCAGAACTAATTTAAATGAAGCCATACCACCGATATATAAAGTTGAAGTATAACCCTGACACTTCTATTATTTATACTTGATTAATTTACATTCTTGTCTTTGTTTAGATGTCTGATAACTAGAACTTCCAGATACTTTCCATATTCATTTTGAGTAAGATCTATATTATTTAGTTTATAGGTACCCAGGTAATTTTCTTTTCCCTGGATTAGAAGTTTACATTTGTTCACATTAAATTGTATCTGCGATATTGTGACTAAGAAACATGTACAACACTTGGGTATCTTTATTGTCCAAACATTTCGCCTTCGTAGCAGGCTTCTTCAGTCGAATACAGGTGAATATAGTAGTGGAGACAGTAGAAGTAGTACTACTTCCTCCAGTGCTATATGCACCTATATTCGACTGAAGAAGCCTGCAGTATAAGACGAAACCTTTCCACAATAAAGTTACTCAAGTGTTGTGTATTAATCTCATTCAAACTAGTTGGTGTTGTATACTTTTAATAACATGTGTCTGCCACTCTTCCCTTCACAACATCAACCTATCCAAATTATCTTAAGTACCCTGACGTCCTCAGAAGTTATTTAGCGGCCTATTTTTGTGTCATCGGTAAATTTAGTTATGTCGCTATTCCCTCGTCAATGTCATTTATGTAGATTGTGATCAGCACTGGACATCATTCTGACCCCTGTGTAACACCGCTTGTAACGGGTCCCCATTCTGATTTCCCTCATTTATGCACTCTGTGATGTTTATTGATCAGCCAAGCCTCTGTCCACGACAGAATTTCTCCTCCAATACCATGTGCAGCTTCCATCTTTATCAGTCTCTTGTGTATGTACTGGTAAATACACAATGAAAACACAAGTGTGTATATAGAGCTGGCGCTCTATATACACATTTCATCCAGGAAACTTCACGCTCTTTTCTAGTTTGAAGGCTTCACTTAGCGTTGGTAGCCACCAGCCACTGCTACAACATAATCTTCATTACACTCAACACATTACACAGGTGAGTCGAGAAATTTACAATAAGTGGCCTGAACACAGAAGATGGCAAATATTACGCAGTCTCTTTCAGAAAATATTAATATAAGGTATAAATGTTAACCAGTAGAACATGGTTCCACAAAGCGCATAATCCAGTGAGATTACCTTAGAGCGCTCTCCATGAAACTAGCAAGCAACCCTCGCCCTTACAATACCATGTCATTACGCACATTATCTTGTATTCTCGGGAGGGAGGAACTGGTCTCCAGGACGGCGGTGGCCCCAGACAGTCACGTGGAGGAGGGCGCCTCTGGGTACTCATCAATCTTTCTCATCATAACCTCATTATGGAATCCATTAGTTATTAATTACCACTTAATAATTAATGGGGCTTATCATCATTAGCCGCTCCGCCAGCTCTTACTTAACTTTAAAGAACAAAGTTGATTCAATCTTACCTAGTTTGTTCTCTATAGGTATACTATTATTTCTACTATTACTATTCTTTCTAATACTATTATTACTACTGCTACTAATAATGCTATTACTACTACTACTATTACTATGCCTGCTACTATTACTACTACCACTGCCAATACTGCTACTGCCAACCACAACCACCCATCATTATCCGTGTCAACACCACCACATTAAAACCACCACTACCCGTAGGTCGGTTGGTAGCACACTCAGTTCACACACTGAGGTCCGTGGTTCGATCCCCGGTACGGGTGCAAAATTGGGGGCGTTTCCTTACGACACCTGCTGTCCCTGTTCACCTAGCAGTAAAGAGGCACCTGGGTACTAGCCGACTGGTGTGAGTCGCATCCTGTGGACAAAATTAACCTAATTGGCCCGAAATGCTCTGCATAACCGGGACCTTTCTATATAGTATGCCACTGATCTCAGCTAGGTCTGTATAAGTTGTATCATGTACTTGTAGAAATAAAGATTATTATTATTATACC
The DNA here is from genome assembly GCA_009830355.1 of Cherax destructor. NCBI lineage: Eukaryota > Metazoa > Arthropoda > Malacostraca > Decapoda > Parastacidae > Cherax > Cherax destructor. Next base: position 22,923 of record WNWK01006311.1, read on the forward strand.
ACCCAAATTGCTACCCCCCACCGCTACCCTTCCCCCACCGCTACCCTCCCCCCACCAATACACTCCTCTCCCTCTTGCGACAGACTGGGTTCACTACCTTGATGAATACACAAAGTGTTGACAAGTCATAAGCCGGATGACAACAATTTAAAAGTCAAGGAAGCAGAGAGAAGATACGGAAAATAGAGACAGAGATAAGGAGAAACAAGGAGATAAGAAAGAAGCGAGGGGATAAAGAGAATGAAGCGAGGGAATAAAGAGAAAGGACAAGATTAGACAGGGGAGCTAAGGGAAGGGGGAACACAGCCACATAGAATCAATAAGACGGGGCCAGTAGCTATGACACAACCCCTGCAAACACTACTAGGTTGTCTCTACCTGAAGTGCAAGACACCTGTTGCATAATGTAGAGCAGTATAATACAGGAAGACTAACATGTGACAGTGTCGGAGCAGTATAACAGAGGATGACTAACATGTACACAATGTGACAGTGTTGGAGAGGTATAACAGAGGATGACTAACATGTACACAATGTGACAGTGTTGGAGAGGTATAACAGAGGATGACTAACATGTACACAATGTGACAGTGTTGGAGAGGTATAACAGAGGATGACTAACATGTACACAATGTGACAGTGTTGGAGAGGTATAACAGAGGATGACTAACATGTACACAATGTGACGGTGTTGGAGAGGTAAAACAGAGGATGACTAACATGTACACAATGTGACAGTGTTGGAGAGGTATAACACAGGATGACTAACATGTACACAATGTGACAGTTTTGGGAGAGGTATAACAGAGGATGACTAACATGTACACAATGTGACAGTGTTGGAGAGGTATAACAGAGGATGACTAACATGTACACAATGTGACGGTGTTGGAGAGGAATAACAGAGGATGACTAACATGTACACAATGTGACGGTGTTGGAGAGGTATAACAGAGGATGACTAACATGTACACAATGTGACGGTGTTGGAGAGGAATAACAGAGGATGACTAACATGTACACAATGTGACGGTGTTGGAGAGGTATAACAGAGGATGACTAACATGTACACAATGTGACAGTGTTGGAGAGGTATAACAGAGGATGACTAACATGTACACAATGTGACGGTGTTGGAGAGGAATAACAGAGGATGACTAACATGTACACAATGTGACGGTGTTGGAGAGGTATAACAGAGGATGACTAACATGTACACAATGTGACGGTGTTGGAGAGGAATAACAGAGGATGACTAACATGTACACAATGTGACGGTGTTGGAGAGGAATAACAGAGGATGACTAACATGTACACAATGTGACGGTGTTGGAGAGGTATAACAGAGGATGACTAACATGTACACAATGTGACGGTGTTGGAGAGGAATAACAGAGGATGACTAACATGTACACAATGTGACAGTGTTGGAGAGGTATAACAGAGGATGACTAACATGTACACAATGTGACAGTGTTGGAGAGGTATAACAGAGGATGACTAACATGTACACAATGTGACGGTGTTGGAGAGGTATAACAGAGGATGACTAACATGTACACAATGTGACGGTGTTGGAGAGGAATAACAGAGGATGACTAACATGTACACAATGTGACAGTGTTGGAGAGGTATAACAGAGGATGACTAACATGTACACAATGTGACGGTGTTGGAGAGGAATAACAGAGGATGACTAACATGTACACAATGTGACAGTGTTGGAGAGGTATAACAGAGGATGACTAACATGTACACAATGTGACGGTGTTGGAGAGGTATAACAGAGGATGACTAACATGTACACAGTGTGACAGTGTTGGAGCAGTATAACAGAGGATGACTAACATGTACACAATGTGACGGTGTTGAAACAATGAGGTGTTGGGTAGGTGGCTAAGCTGTCGTATTAAGTGTTAACACGACTGACACCACAATGTCTGCAACAGAATAAAACACGCAATTAAACCGTTCTAGTAAACAAAATGAGAATGTAAGGATACAATACACAAATAAGCCACACACAGAAGACTGAAACTTATGACAACGTTTCGGTCCGTCTTGAACTACAAACTAGTGAGAGGAATGTAAGGAACGTGTAGATATTAACCATGTGGGACGATGTGGCAGTCAAGCAACACCATAGAGTAATCAGGTGTGTTACTCATCAACAATAATGTACACCATGTGAGACCTGGTCATGGCCCGGGCCGCGGGGGCGTTCACCCCCGAAACACCTTCCAGGTAGGTTGATATAACAATCACAAGAAAAGCAATGGGTAAACACCAATTTAAAACACTGCCTCATACCAAGGACACCAAACATTACCAGTTACAAACATTACCATTAACACAAGTCGCAAACATTACCATTAACACCAATCACAAACATTACCACTAACACAAGTCACAAACATTACCATTAACACCAATCACAAACATTACCACTAACACAGGTCACAAACATTACCGCTATCAACAGTCACAAACATTACCACTAACACAGGTCACAAACATTACTACTAACAAGTCACAAACATTACCACTAACAGAGGTCACAAACATTACCACTAATAAAAGTCACAAACATTACCACTAACAAGTCACAAACATTACCACTAACAAGTCACAAACATTACCACTAACAACAGTCATAAACATCATTACTAACACCAGTCACAAACATTGCCACTAACAAGTCACAAACATTACCACTAACAAGTCATTACCACTAACAACAGTCATAAACATCACTACTAACACCAGTCACAAACATCACTATTAACACCAGTCACAAACATTACCACTAACAACAGTCACAAACACCACCACTAATACTAGTCACAAACCTCACCACTAACACCAGTTACAAACATTACCACTAACAGCAGTCACAAACATTACCACTAACACAGGTCACAAACATTACCACTAACAAGTCACAAACATTACCACTAATAACAGTCACAAACATTACCACTAATAACAGTCACAAACATTACCATTAACAAGTCACAAACATTACCACTAACAAGTCACAAACATTACCACTAACAACAGTCATAAACATCACTATTAACATCAGTCACAAACATTACCACTAACAGCCATAAACTTCACTACTAACACCAGTCACAAACATTGCCACTAACAACAGTCACAAACATTACCACTAACAAGTCATTACCACTAACAACAGTCATAAACATCACTAACACAAGTCACAAACATTACCACTAACAACTGTCACAAACATCACTATTAACACCAGTCACAAACATTACCACTAACAACAGTCATAAACACCACAACTAATACTAGTCACAAACCTCACCACTAACACCAGTCACAAACATTACCACTAACAACAGTCACAAACACCACCACTAATACTAGTCACAAACCTCACCACTAACACCAGTCACAAACATTACCACTAACAACAGTCACAAACACCACCACTAATACTAGTCACAAACCTCACCACTAATACCAGTCACAAACATTACCACTAACAACAGTCACAAACACCACCACTAATACTAGTCACAAACCTCACCACTAACACCAGTCACAAACATTACCACTAACAACAGTCACAAACACCACCACTAATACTAGTCATAAACATCACTATTAACACCAGTTACAAACATTACCACTAACAAGTCACAAACATTACCACTAACAACAGTCATAAACATTTCTATTAACACCAGTCAAAAACAATACCACTAACAGTCATAAACTTCACTACTAACACCAGTCACAAACATTACCACTAACAAGTCATTACCACTAACAACAGTCATAAACATCACTACTAAAACCAGTCACAAACATTACCACTAACAACTGTCACAAACATTACCACTAACAACTGTCACAAACATCACTATTAACACCAGTTACAAACATTACCACTAACAGTCACAAACACCACCACTAATACTAGTCACAAACCTCACCACTAACACCAGTTACAAGCATACCACTAACAACAGTCACGAACACCACCACTAATACTAGTCACAAACCTCACCACAAACCAGTTACAAACATTACCACTAACACATACACCACCACTAATACTAGTCACAAACCTCACCACTAACACCAGTTACAAACATTAACACTAACACAAGTCACAAACATTACCACTAACAAGTCATTACCACTAACAACAGTCATAAACATCACTACTAACACCAGTCACAAACCTCACCACTAACACCAGTCACAAACACCACCACTAACACCAGTTACAAACATTACCACTAACACCAGTCACAAACACCACCACTAACACCAGTTACAAACATTACCATTAACACCAGTCACAAACACCACCACTAACACCAGTTACAAACATTACCACTAATACCAGTTACAAACATTACCACTAACACCAGTCACAAACACCACCACTAACACCAGTTACAAACATTACCACTAACACCAGTCACAAACACCACCACTAACACCAGTTACAAACATTACCACTAACACCAGTCACAAACACCACCACTAACACCAGTTACAAACATTACCACTAACACCAGTTACAAACATTACCACTAACACCAGTCACAAACACCACCACTAACACCAGTTACAAACGTTACCACTAACACCAGACACAAACACCACCATTAACACCAGTTACAAACATTACCACTAACGCCAGTCACAAACACCACCACTAACACCAGTTACAAACATTACCACTAACACCAGTCACAAACACCACCACTAACACCAGTTACAAACATTACCACTAACACCAGTTACAAACATTACCACTAACACCAGTCACAAACACCACCACTAACACCAGTTACAAACGTTACCACTAACACCAGACACAAACACCACCACTAACACCAGTTACAAACATTACCACTAACACCAGTCACAAACACCACTACTAACACCAGTTACAAACATTACCACTAACACCAGTCACAAACACCACCACTAACACCAGTTACAAACATTACCACTAACACCAGTCACAAACACCACCACTAACACCAGTCACAAACACCACCACTAACACCAGTTACAAACATTACCACTAACACCAGCCACAAACACCACCACTAACACCAGTCACAAACACCACCACTAACACCAGTCACAAACACCACCACTAACACCAGTCACAAACACCACCACTAACACCAGTTACAAACATTACCACTAACACCAGTCACAAACACCACCACTAACACCAGTCACAAACACCACCACTAACACCAGTTACAAACATTACCACTAACACCAGTCACAAACACCACCACCAACACCAGTTACAAACATACCACTAACTCCAGCAACAATTTTTCCCTGAAATAAAAACCCAGCCTCTGACTTAACCACTTCTTTTCTTTCCCCAATAAAGACTGTCTGGGACTTACACACTTTCTTTTCATCTCAATAAAAAATGCAGACTAAGAGCTATACTAGTGTGGTGCGAGTCATGCTGAGAAGAAAGAGGTAGCAAGGAGCAGGGAAGGAACAGGCAGAGGAGGAAGGGGCAGAGAAGGAAGGGGCAGAGGAAAAAAGAACAAAGGAGAAAGGGGCAGGGAAGAAATGAGTAAAGGAGGAAGGGACAGGGAAGGAATGGTCACGAGAAGAAGGAGCAGGAGAGAAACTTGCAGATGAAGGGAAAGGAAACGGGAGAAAGAAGCAGAGGGGGCGGGGCCTGGGGCAGGGGTTAGGACAGGGGCAGGGGCAAGCGAGGTCGAGGTATTATTCACGCCATGTAGCAACAAAAAAGAACTTCACAACAGAGGCTCAGTTGTCCGTTACCTTTGTAGATTTCCAGAGTGTTGTAGCAGCCAGTAGGAAGCGAAGCTTCCTTCATTTTCTACCCTCCCTCCCTCCCTCACCCCTACCTTCCCTTTCTCCCTCACCAGTACTCTCTTTTCTCCCTCACCACCACCTTCCCTCTCTTTTTTTTTACACAGGGTTTGACAAGGTTGGGTTAAGGATCCCTAGCTTTATTGACAAGCTATTTACAAGTTAAGGATTCCTAACTTTATTGACAAGCTCCCTTTCTCCCTCACCCCTACTCTTCCTTCCTCCCTCACCATCACCCTCCCTTTCTTGCCCACTCCTACCCTTTATCTCTCTCCCTTCCCCTGCCATCCCTAACCGTCATCCTGTCTTTCCTTTTTCCCTGCTCGTCCTCACACAGATAAAACAAGACAGACAGAGGGGAGGGCACACAGGGTAGATTACAATTTCCAGAGCTGCAAGAAAAAAAGAATCAACACCCTAATCCAGCAGATACCAACCCACCGGGAGGCCTGGTCGTGGACCGGGTCGCGGGGGCGTTGATCCCCGGAATACCCTCCAGGTAGACTCCAGGTAAGTAGGTACTAAGTAGAGTATTGCATTGTAACAATGAATACACAGGAAATGAATGAAACGTCAAAATTAGTGAATATCAAGAATAGTTAACATCAAGTTTAGTGACCATGAAGACGAGTAAACATCAAGACTAGTTAACATCAAGACTAGTGACCATGAAGACTAGTAAACATCTATTTCTATTAAAATATTAACCTTATTTTATGATAAAATCCGTCAGATGTCTTAATGAAGTCTGTGTAGACCACGTCGTCATTCTGGGACTCTTCCAAAACCTCCATAATTTTGGCATAATTATCCAATATTTGTGAGAAGCATGATCTCCCATGATGACATATACTAAGTTGTGAATGTCACGATTTTCCATAATTTTGTAATTTGGCGTGTCAATATCCTCTCAAAGATTTTTATAATGAGCATTGTTAGTGCCACCTGCCTGTAGTTTTTATAAAGAGCATTGTTAGTGCCACCGGCCTGTAGTGTTTATGATGAGTGTTGTTAGTGCCACCGGCCTGTAGTTTTGCCAGGGTTCTACTGCGTCCTTTATAAATAGTTTCCATTTCTTTATAAATGGTGTTCCATAAATCTGACCAAGGAGCAGTATGTGTTCCATTTATCTATCGTATTCTAAGGAATTTGCACTTATGTCAGATACATGATCTATTGGTGAGCTGAGATAACGAAAAAAAACTTTTAGAATCCTCCACTCTCTGTTTTTTCTTAAGCGGACTGCTAGTACTGATTCATACTGGTCTTTCAATATTTCATTCATTTCTTTTTCGTCTGTATATGAAGCTTCTGCTATTTGTCAGCCAATTCTAAATTTGTGTTTGTTATTAACATTGTGAATATCTGTGGATTTTTTTTTTTTTGCGATTTTTTGTAGGGCTTACTGTTCTTTTGATATACCTTTACCTCAAAAGTTTTTTATACTCCTGGAGCCCGGCCTTGGGCCAGGCTCGTCTGGTTCTTGCCTGGTGAACCAGGCTGTTGCTGCTGGCGGCCCGCAGTTTTCTCTTGCAGACTCCTACACTTGTACCAGGAGTGTTTATGATATCTTCTGGTAAGATGTTGAATGATCTGGGACCTCTTCCGTCTGGTAAGACTGTTTTAGTTTCTGTTCTTCATCGGTAATCTCGCCTTGTTGGTTACCTTTCCTTCGATGTGACATATTTTATTTTTAAAGCGGTTCTGTAACCCTTTTTCTTCTGTATTTTGTTCTCTATTCTTTCAATGACATGTCCTTTCAGGTTTTTTTCCAAGGAACAGTTTATACAGGCCCTGTTATTATTATGATCAAAACCAAGCGCTAAACCCACCAGGGTATACAGGCCCTGGAAGCTTCTGTACTGAACTGTTCCATGCACCGGCATGGGTGTAGATTATTGAGAAATATTCCAAATGAATGTCTGATAGTTCTTTGTTGGTGAAAAAGACACAAAAGCAGTGGAGTTCTTAATTTGTGCCAGGTTTCACCTAACCTTGGACTTTTATTAAGTACGCAGAAAATATGAGACAGTGACATATAGTCCACAGGGAGTGACGTCACATGCTCAGGAGTAAGTAACGCTGCTCCAAACCAATTTTCTGATTGCTGAAGTTCAACTTTGTGAGCAACTCTTCACGTTAGCTGTCTTAGGATTTGTAAGCATGTTTCTCTGCTTGTCTATACTTCAATGACACTGTGGTCTGAGTATAGTGTATATGATATTGTTACGTCTCTTATTGGATTTTCAATGTGAAGATCGTTCCTGATAGGCTTTGTTATCATCTGTTGGTTCAAAAGAAACTCTCTTCAATGTGGAAATGGTAGAGGCATATTATTCAATACATACTGTAGCTTTAAGCGACCAAAAACCCAGTAATGCGAGTCCAAGTATGCTAGAAGAGGAGCTGACACTTCACCTCTTTGAAGAGACACTGATGTGGGTATGAGAGTACCTTGCCTCACTGACCTCAACCTTTACCCACTTTCTTGCTATATATACTCCACACAGTCATGGCTGTGTGCCCTTCCACTACCCCCCCCCCCTCAATCCTCCCCCCCCTACCGAGTGACCTGTATGAAGCACTCGCTCCTTCCTGCATGTCTCTTTCCTGCTCGGGGGGGGGGGTGATAATGGGCGAGGAGGGGGGACACTGGTCAATTGACCTTGGGTAGTAGTGGAACGTAATGGGTTAGTGATCAACTCTTGTGAGTGTACTCATCTATTTGTGGTTGCAAGGGTCGACTCATGGCTCCTGGCCGCTGGCCGCTACTGGGTTCACTCTCTCCTGGCTGCGTGAACACTATCATAACTATTCTTAATGCTATGTATGTCTTCTGCCTCTGTCACTTTGCCTATATAGAACGTTCCAATTCCTGAACACTCCAGGTTATAGAAGTATTTCCTAATACCCCTGGCTGTCTTCATGAAGGCACTGGACAGGCACCTAAAGTCAGTACCTGACCACCCGGGCTGTGGTTCGTACGTCAGTTCGCGTGCGGCCAGCAGTAACATCCTGGTTGATCAGACCCTGATCCACTACGAGGCCTGGTCTCAGATCGGGCCGCGGGGGCGTTGACCCCCGAAACCCTCTCCAGGTATACTCCAGGACTGTTTTTACTTTCCAGCTGTGTACCTGAGATTGTAGAATCGCCTCTCAGTCTCACCCTGTCTATTCCTCTCAGTGTTTTATACGTTGTAATCATGTTACCCCTGGTGTGTGTGTGTGTGTACGCAGCGATTTGTGTTTGCAGGGGGTCGACACTTAGCTCCTGGCCCCGCCTCCTAGACCATTTTTATCGACAGCACTGACTTCTGGCCTTTTGGGCCTTATCATATCCACTCTTTAAGCTATGTATTAAGTTTGCCTCCACCATTGCATAATTCAAAGTATTCCACTTATCAACCACCCAGAGACTAAAATAAATACTTCTTACATTCCTATGGCTTCATGGTTCTCTTAATTCAAAGTCTGCCGCTTTCTGCACTTTCAATTTCTCTTAAGATTTTGAATATCATAATCATGTCTTCCCTTGTCCTCTCTGCCAAGGTCGACATATTCAATTCCTTTACACTCTCCTCACAGTGAATTCCTCTCAGCTCTAGTGCTAGGTTGATTGTAACGCTTTCGAGCGTTTCAAACTTTTGCACGTGTTCGACTAAGCGTGAGCTTCACGAAGCCGTGCACTCGGTGATTCGTAAAACAGAATTTTCCATTCCTAAATTCGTGTTGGTTTTCCGTAAAGAATCTTCTCTTCAAGTATTCGTATATCATTTTCCTTACAATCTTTCCAGAGTTTTGACAGTGTGCATGTTAGAGACACTGTCTTGCAGTTCAGTGCCTCTTATTTGTGTCCCTTGGAACAGGGAGGGCCAGGAGGTCCATGTGGGATGGGCAGGGAAGGCCAGGAAAGTTGCCAAGAGGTTGGGCGGAGATGGACAGGAGTGCCAAGGGGTTGGGCGGGGACGGCCAGTAGTGCCAAGGGGTTGGGCGGGGATGGCCAGGAGCGCCAAGGGGTTGGGGGATGGCCAGGAAGAGTGCCAAGGTATTGGGCAGGGGTGACCAGGAGTGCCGAGGGGTTGGGCGGGGATGGCCAGGAGTGCCGAGGGGTTGGGCGAGGATGGCCAGGAGTGGTCCCGGGGGTAAAGGGGCAGTCGGAGAGACAATCTCAGCAATGGAGACTGGTAGTTACCTGGGCTCTTGCAACTAGTGTAAAAAACACTGCTAATCACTGTCTCCACTTTCAAGCTCATTACAGCCTCTTTACCCCTCACTGAATACCACAGGTGGTGCTTACTGGTGGCAGCGGTGGTATTGGTGGTGCTTACTGGTGGCAGCGTTGGTACTGGTGGTGCTTACTGGTGGCAGTGGTGGTACTGGTGGTGCTTACTGGTGGCAACGGTGGTATTGGTTGTGCTTACTGGTGGCAGCAGTGGTATTGGTGGTGCTTACTGGTGGCAGCGTTGGTACTGGTGGTGCTTACTGGTGGCAGTGGTGGTACTGGTGGTGCTTACTGGTGGCAACGGTGGTATTGGTGGTGCTTACTGGTGGCAGCGGTGGTATTGGTGGTGCTTACTGGTAGCAGCGTTGGTACTGGTGGTGCTTACTGGTGGCAGTGGTGGTACTGGTGGTGCTTACTGGTGGCAACGGTGGTATTGGTGGTGCTTACTGGTGGCAGCGTTGGTACTGGTGGTGCTTACTGGTGGCAGTGGTGGTGCTTGCTGACGGCAGTGATAGTGCTACCAGTAGTCGCAGCTGTTATGCTACTACTGAAGCCATGCTGCTGTTTCCTCTAGATTTCTAGAACATCACCTGCTTGATGGACAGCATGAAACACCTGTAAAGCCCTGAAGAGGAGCACCAAACGTTAGTTATTGACGTAAGGAACACCAAACATGTACTCTTAATGTCCCAGGTGTTAAGGAGCACTGCAGTGTTCCTGGAGTATACCTGGAGAGGGTTTCGGGGGTCAACACCCCCGCGGCCCGGTCTGAGACAAAGCCTCGGAGAAACACCAAACATGTACTCTATAAATTCTCCGATTAATATAACTAAGCAGAGTAATTATCTTCACTCTGCCATGGGTTAATCACTGCACTGGTTCATCACTATACACAAATCACTGAGACAATTACTATTCCTTTGTAACATATCTTGTTATAATAATAAAAGACCAACATATAATAACGAGGAGAGGAAGACTAGAAAAACATGAAGTCTTCCACTAACTGAACACTTTCAACTATTACTAAAGTTAACCTTACATTCATACAATTTAATCACTAAACTAAATATAATTCACAAATCCCGGTATTTCTATACAGAAATGGGATATTACTGGGGATGGAAGGGAGGGGGGTAAGAGAGGAGGGCACCATGAGGTATGAATCTGGACATTTTTTTTTCCTTCTCATAATATATTCTCCCTGTTTCTTACCAAAGTTGCAGCCCACTGGAATCCCGTCTTGGTTCCCAGACCAAGTTTCCTCTTCTCTTGCCATTACCGGCTTTCTTAAAAACTCTGTTACTCAAATCATAGCTAAAAGTAACTAATCATATGTGTCCTTCTCTATATATAAGAGTTTTTACACCAATAATATTTGCCTTGGAGGAAAGTTTACTGAAAGATCAGATGAGCACTTCATAGCATAACAGATAAGAACACAACCTGGGGTCAGCACTTCTTTCTTGAGGACCATATAAGGCCAATATTTAAAATGAGCTCAACATCTAATCCGAACATCACAGGGTGTTGATTGACAGCAAGAAGTTTTCCTCTAATGCTGCAAGTGTTGACAGAAGAAGCACCAAACATATGCTCCTTTTATGCTGCAAGTGTTGATTCAATGAGCACCAGATACGTGCTTCCTTAATGCTGCAAGTGTTGACTGAGGGAGCACAAACCAGAAATTGTGCCCGCAGCCCGGTCCAAGACCAGGCCTCCTGGTTGCTGGCCTGACTGATCAAGTTGCTAGTGCCTGCTGCCTGCAGTCCTACATATGCATCACAACCTGGTTGATCAGGAACTGTTCTGATGAAACTTTAGAGTTCCCTCTTGAAGAGAGCTATGGGTTTGGTGTAATCCTCCTCATGCATCGCTTAACACTTATTGAGCACTCTTCAGTGTACTCATCGCTCTCCTGTTTTTCATACAAAGTATCCTGCATTGTCTGCCAAACCTCTTGTGTTCATAAGTAGTAATTTCGGTGTGAAAGTTTGGTAATAATCCCTCCAGTATCTTCCAGGCGTACATCATGTGTCTTTCTCGCCTACATTCTAAGGAGTACTTCAAACGCTCCCAATAATTTAGGTGCTTGGTTGTGTTTATATGAGTAGTGAAGGTTATCAGTGAAGGTTCAGCTCAACAACTTCGCCTGCCTTGAAGGGGACCATTAGTACGCAGCAATATTCCAGACTAGAGAGAACGAGTGACTGGTAGAGACTCATCATTGGCTTGGCATCACTTGTTTTGAAGGTTTCAATTATCCTACCTACCTGGAGGTTATTCGGGGGTTAATGTCCACGCGGTCCAGTCCTCGACCAGGCCTCCCGGTGGTTCAGGCTCTGATCAACCAGGCAGTTACTGCTGGCCAAACGCAATCCAACGTACGAACCACAGCCCGGCTGATCGGGCACCGACTTTATGTATCTGTCCAGTTCCCTCTTGAAGACAGACAGGAGTCTATTGTTAATCCCACTTATTTATGATGGGAGGCTGTTGAACAGTCTTGGGCCCAGGACACTTATTGTATTTTATTTTAGTGTACTCGTGATACCTTTGTTTTTCATTGGATGGATGGCACTGTCTGCCGAGTTCAACCTATCATTTTTCTTTCAGCTGCGATAATAACGTTGTGCTCCTTCAATGTGAGATTTTTCTGACATTATCACTCCCAGGTCTCTCACATTTGACATACGTTCTATTAAGTGTTTTACGTTTGTCTTGTACTCTGATCTTGAAATTTGTCTTCATTGAACATCATATTGTTGTCAGTGGCCCACTGGAAGACTTCGTTTATATCAGCGTGGAGGGGCGCTGTGTCTTTAATGGATGCCATTTTCATACACATTCTAGTATCGTCTGCAAAGGATGATATAGTGCTATGATTGATATCCCTGTCTATGTCAGAAATGAGGTTGAGGAACAGAAGTGGGGCGAGTACTGTGCCTTGAGGGACAACTTTTCACTGTAGCAGCCCTTGATTTCACTCCGTTTACTATTTAATATTTTTTTGGGTTCTATTTGTGAGGAAGTTAAAAATCCATCTGCCCACAACAACAAAAGTTTAAGAAGAAAAATAATACAACGTTAGCAAAGGAACACGCATGACCTCCACGCAACGCTTTGTTAAACATAGTACATTAATAACGCAGAGATAAACACGACACGAGTTTACAAACACAAGAAAAATTTAGTAAGTCTGCAAACACAATAACAAACACAGCAGGAGCCTACAAACACAATAGCAAAACAAGAAAGACTTTTCAAACTCAAAAATCAGGCATAAAAGAAACACAGGTAAACATTAAAAAGATTGCGAGAACAAAACAGAAGCCGCAAGAAAGGACACTGCCGCAACCTCAAGCCATTCTAAGATGTTGACGCTGGTGATAAAAACACCGCCGCAGAAGGGCGAGTGCGCCTACTGCAGCACCATCACCAGAAGCTGTAGCACCACCACCATCATTATGAATGACAAGAGTAGCAAAAGCACTACTACCACCATAATCACCACCACTCCCACCACCAACACCAGGAGAAAGAGCAGTAGCAGCACTACCACCATCAGGAGCAGCAGCAGCACCACCACCACCACCAGCAGCAGCAGCACCACCACCACCAGGAGCAGCAGCACCACCACAACCAGGAGCAGCAGCACAACCATCACCACCAGGAGCAGCAGCAGCACTACCACCAACACCAGGAGGAGCAGCAGCAGCTCCACTAGCACCACCAGGAGCAGCACCACCACCAACACCAGGAGCAGCAGCAGCTCCACTAGCACCACCAGGAGCAGCAGCACCACCACCACCAACACCAGGAGAAGGGCAGTAGCAGCACTATTACCACCAGGAGCAGCAGCAGCTCCCCTAGCACCACCAGGAGCAGCACCACCACCACCACCAACACTACCACCAGGAGAAGGAGCAGTAGCAGCACTACCACCACCAGGAGCAGCAGCAGCAGCAGCACCATCACCACCACCAGGAGCAGCAGCACCACCACAACCAGGAGCAGAAGCACAACCACCACCACCAGGAGAAGCAGCAGCACTACCACCACCACCAACACCAGGAGGAGCAGCAGCAGCTCCACTAGCACCACCAGGAGCAGCAGCATCACCAACACCAAGAGCAGCACCACCCCCACTACCACCATCACCAAGAACAGCATCACCACCACTACCACTACTACCACCGCTAGGAGCAGCACCACCACCACTACCAACACCAGGAGGAGGGGCAGCAGCACCACCACCACTACCAACACCAGGAGGAGGGGCAGCAGCCCCACTACCACTAGGAATAGCAACAGCAGCAGCAGTACTACCACTACCACCACCACCAGGAGTAGCAACAGCACCACCACCACGAGTAGCAACAGCACCACCACCACGAGTAGCAACAGCAGCAGCAGTACTACCACTACCACCACCACCAGGAGTAGCAACAGCACCACCACCACGAGTAGCAACAGCAGCAGCAGTACTACCACTACCACCACCACCACGAGTAGCAACAGCAGCAGCAGTACCACCACCACTACCAGGAGTAGCAACAGTACCACCACCACCACCAGGAGTAGCAACAGCAGCACCACCACCACCAGGAGTAGCAACAGCAGCACCACCACCACCAGGAGTAGCAACAGCAGCAGTAGTACCACCACCACGAGTAGCAACAGCAGCAGCAGTACCACCACCACCACCAGGAGTAGCAACAGCAGCAGCAGTACCACCACCACCACCAGGAGTAGCAACAGCAGCAGCAGTACCACCACCAGGAGTAGCAACAGCAGCAGCACCACCACCACCAGGAGTAGCAACAGCAGCAGCAGTACCACCACCAGGAGTAGCAACAGTAGCAGCAGTACCACCACCACTACCACCACCAGGAGTAGCAACAGCAGCAGCAGTACCACCACCAGGAGTAGCAACAGTAGCAGCAGTACCACCACCACTACCACCACCACGAGTAGCAACAGCAGCACCACCACCACCACGAGTAGCAACAGCAGCACCACCACCACCACGAGTAGCAACAGCACCACCACCACCACGAGTAGCAACAGCACCACCACCAACACCACGAGTAGCACCACCACCACCAGGAGTAGCACCACCACCACCAGGAGTAGCACCACCACCACCACCAGGAGTAGCACCACAACCACGAGTAGCACCACCACCACTACCACCACCACCAGGAGTAGCACCACCACCACGAGTAGCACCACCACCAGGAGTAGCACCACCACCAGGAGTAGCACCACCACCACTACCACCACCACCAGGAGTAGCACCACCACCACTACCACCACCACGAGTAGCAACAGCAGCACCACCACCACCACGAGTAGCAACAGCAGCACCACCACCACCACGAGTAGCAACAGCACCACCACCACCAGGAGTAGCACCACCACCACCACCACCACCAGGAGTAGCACCACCACCACCACCACAGTTACAAGTGATGCTGCTCGTGTATTCTTACCAACTAAATTTTTCACCTCCGATATTCCATATTTTGACCACTGGTTCTCCGCCCTCCACCCAGTGACAACCCACCCTCCACCCAGTGACAACCCACCCTCCACCCAGTGACAACCCACCCTCCACCCAGTGACAACCCACCCTCCACCCAGTGACAACCCACCCTCCACCCAGTGACAACCCACCCTCCACCCAGTGACAAACCACCCTCCACCCAGTGACAACCCACCCTCCACCCAGTGACAACCCACCCTCCACCCAGTGACCAACACAATCACCCACCCTCCACCCAGTGACCAACACTCACCCACCCTCCACCCATGACCAACACTCACCCACCCTCCACCCATGACCAACACTCACCCACCCTCCACCCATGACCAACCCTCACCCACCCTCCACCCATGACCAACACTCACCCACCCTCCACCCAGTGACCAACACTCACCCACCCTCCACCCATGACCAACCCTCACCCACCCTCCACCCATGACCAACCCTCACCCACCCTCCACCCATGACCAACCCTCACCCACCCTCCACCCAGTGACCAACCCTCACCCACCCTCCACCCATGACCAACACTCACCCACCCTCCACCCATGACCAACACTCACCCACCCTCCACCCAGTGACCAACACTCACCCACCCTCCACCCATGACCAACACTCACCCACGCTCCACCCATGACCAACCCTCACCCACCCTCCACCCATCACCAACCCTCACCCACCCTCCACCAACCCTCACCCACTCTCCACTCAGTGACCAATCCTCACCCACCCTCCACCCAGACCAACCCATCCACCACCAACCCTCACCCACCCCCCAGTACCACCCTAACCAACCCTCACCCACCCTCCACCCAGACCAACCTCACCACCCTCCACCCACCACCACACCCTCACCAACCTACCCACCTCCACCCATAACCAACCTCACCACCCTCCACCAGACCAACTCTCACCCACCCTCCACCCATGACCAACCCTCACCACCTCCACCATACCAACCTCACCCACCCTCCACCCAGTACCAACCCTCACCCACCCTCCACCCAGTGACCAACCTCACCCACCCTCCACCCATGACCAACCACCCTCCACCATGACAACCCACCCTCACCCAGTGACCAACCCTCACCCACCCTCCACCCATGACCAACCTCACCACCTCCACCCATGCAACCACCCCATCCACCACCAACCTCACCCACCCTCCACCCATGACCAACCCTCACCCACCCTCCACCCTGACCAACCCCACCCTCCACCCAGTAACCAACCTCACCCACCCTCACCCAGACCAACCACCCACCCTCCACCATACCAACCTCACCCACCCTCCACCCAGTGACCAACCTCACCACCCTCCACCCAGTGACCAACCCTCACCCACCCTACACCATACCAACCTCACCCACCCTCCACCCATGACCAACCCTCACCCACCCTCCACCCATGACCAACCTCACACCTCCACCAGACCACCCTCACCCACCTCCACCCATACCAACCTCACCACCCTCCACCATACCAACCTCACCACCCTCCACCCAGTGACCAACCCTACCACCCTCCACCCAGACCAACCTCACCACCTCCACCCATGACCAACCCTCACCCACCTCACCATGACCAACCCTCACCCACCCTCCACCCATGACCAACCTCACCCACCTCCACCAGTGACCAACCCTCACCACCTCCACCTCACCACCTCACCCCACCCTCCACCCATCACCACCCTCCCCACCCTCCACCAACCCTCACCCACCTCCACCATGACCAACCTCACCACCTCCACCCAGTAACCAACCTCATCACACCAACCTCACCCACCCTCCACCCAGTGACCAACCTCACCACCCACCCTCACCCACCCTCCACCAAACCACCCTCACCACCCTCACCCAGACCAACCCTCACCCACCCTCCACCCATGACCAACCTCACCACCTCCACCAGACAACCTCACCCACCCTCACCCATACCAACCCTCACCCACCTCCACCAGTGACCAACCCTCACCACCCTCCACCCATGACCAACCCTCACCACCCTCCACCCAGTGACCAACCTCACCACCCTCCACCCATGACCAACGCTCACCACCATCCACCCATGACCAACCCTCACCACCTCACCCATGACCAACCCTCTCCACCCTCCACCAGTGACCAACCTCACCCACCTCCACCCATTACCAACCCTCACCACCCTCCACCCATGACCAACCCTCACCCACCCTCCACCCAGACCAACCTCACCACCTCCATCCATGCCAACCCTCACCACCTCCACCCAGACCAACCCTCACCACCTCCACCCATACCAACCCTCACTCACTACAAGCAGGATCTTGAACTTCTCACAATCGTGCCAGCTACAGTACCTCATTTAATGTCTCGCTTCTACTTTCGTTTCTGTTTTCCGTAATTCACCTAGACCTTCCTGTTACTCCCCTCTGAACACTCATGAGCACCTTCCCTGTTACTCCTGCCTCCTGAAACACTACATAGCAAGACCTTCTGTGGCACTTGTCAAGTCTTACACTGAAAGAAAACCCTGAGGGCACCGACTCGCCCCACGCCAGCCTGACCAACTCTGAGTGACCGATCACGGGTACTCTGGCGCACGTGTCCAACGTACGAACCCAGCCGGCTGATCTGCACTGACTTTAGGTATCTGTCCAGCTCCTCTTGAAGACAACCAGAGGTCTATTGGTAATTTCCCTTATGGCTGGTGGGAGGCTGTTGAACAGTCTTGGGCCCCGGACACTTATTATATTTTCTCTTAGTGTACTAATGGCGCCCCTACCCAAATCTTTCTCCACTGCTTTATTTCTGCATTCTCATTAAAACAGGAGATTCTTAAGACAAGATTTACCATTTCCAGACTCATACTGGTTGTCTCTTATTTATCTAGTTCTTTGTAGGTGTTAGCCTACACAATAATAATAATAATAATAATAATAATAATAATAATAATAATAATAACAATAATAATAATAATAATAACAATAATAATAATAACAATAATAATAATAATAATCCTTATTTCTACAAGTACATAATACAACTTATACAGACCTAGATGACATTCTGTATAGAACGCCCATGGGTATGCACTATGCAGGTTATGCGACCCCACACCATTCGGTTAACACCCACGTACCTATTTACTGCTAGGTGAACAGGGACAGCAGATTGTCTTAATTAAGGAAACACTCCTCCAATGTCTCCACCCGTACCGGTGGGGGATCGAACTATGGTCCTCAATGTGTGAGCTGAGTATACTAACAACCGAGCTACGGGTAGCCTGTATGGTAGCGTACATGGTAGCCTGTGTGGTAGCCTACATAGTAGCCTGTATGGTAGCCTGTGTGGTAGCCTGCATGGTAGCCTGTATGGTAGCCTGTATGGTAGCCTGTGTGGTAGCCTGTGTGGTAGCCTGCATGGTAGCCTGTATGGTAGCCTGTATGGTAGCCTACATGGTAGCCTGTATGGTAGCCTGTATGGTAGCGTACATGGTAGCCTGTGTGGTAGCCTGCATGGTAGCCTGTATGGTAGCCTGTGTGGTAGCCTGCATGGTAGCCTGTATGGTAGCCTGTATGGTAGCCTACATGGTAGCCTGTATGGTAGCCTGTATGGTAGCGTACATGGTAGCCTGTATGGTAGCCTACATGGTAGCCTGTGTGGTAGCCTACATGGTAGCTTGTATGGTAGCCTGTGTGGTAGCCTACATGGTAGCTTGTATGGTAGCCTGTGTGGTAGCCTACATAGTAGCCTGTATGGTAGCCTGTGTGGTAGCCTGCATGGTAGCCTACATGGTAGCCTGTATGGTAGCCTGTATGGTAGCCTACATGGTAGCCTGTATGGTAGCCTGTGTGGTAGCCTACATAGTAGCCTGTATGGTAGCCTGTGTGGTAGCCTGCATGGTAGCCTACATGGTAGCCTGTATGGTAGCCTGTGTGGTAGCCTACATGGTAGCCTTTATGGTAGCCTGTGTGGTAGCCTACATAGTAGCCTACATGGTAGCCTGTGTGGTAGCCTACATGGTAGCCTGTGTGGTAGCCTACATGGTAGCCTGTGTGGTAGCCTACATGGTAGCCTGTGTGATAGCATACATGGTAACCTGTGTGGTAGCATACATGGTAGCCTGTGTGGTAGCCTACATGGTAGCCTGTGTGATAGCCTACATGGTAGCCTGTGTGGTAGCCTACATGGTAGCCTGTGTGGTAGCCTACATGGTAGCCTGTGTGATAGCATACATGGTAGCCTGTGTGATAGCATACATGGTAACCTGTGTGGTAGCCTACATGGTAGCCTACATGGTAGCCTGTGTGGTAGCCTACATGGTAGCCTGTGTGATAGCATACATGGTAGCCTGTGTGATAGCATACATGGTAGCCTGCATGGTAGCCTACATGGTAGCCTGTGTGATAGCATACATGGTAGCCTGTATGGTAGCCTGTGTGGTAGCCTACATGGTAGCCTGTGTGGTAGCCTACATGGTAGCCTGTGTGATAGCATACATGGTAGCCTGTGTGATAGCATACATGGTAGCCTGTGTGGTAGCCTACATGGTAGCCTGTGTGATAGCATACATGGTAGCCTGTGTGATAGCCTACATGGTAACCTGTGTGAAAGCCTACATGGTAGCCTGTGTGGTAGCCTACATGGTAGCCTGTGTGATAGCATACATGGTAGCCTGTGTGATAGCCTACATGGTAACCTGTGTGGTAGCCTACATGGTAGCCTGTGTGATAGCATACATGGTAGCCTGTGTGATAGCCTACATGGTAACCTGTGTGGTAGCATACATGGTAGCCTGTGTGATAGCATACATGGTAGCCTGTGTGGTAGCCTACATGGTAACCTGTGTGGTAGCCTACATGGTAGCCTGTGTGGTAGCCTACATGGTAGCCTGTGTGATAGCATACATGGTAGCCTGTGTGATAGCATACATGGTAACCTGTGTGGTAGCATACATGGTAGCCTGTGTGATAGCATACATGGTAGCCTGTGTGGTAGCCTACATGGTAGCCTGTGTGATAGCATACATGGTAGCCTGTGTGATAGCATACATGGTAGCCTGTGATAGCATACATGGTAACCTGTGTGATAGCATACATGGTAGCCTGTGTGATAGCATACATGGTAGCCTGTGTGGTAGCCTACATGGTAGCCTGTGTGGTAGCCTGTATGGTAGCCTACATGGTAGCCTGTGTGGTAGCCTACATGGTAGCCTGTATGGTAGCCTACATGGTAGCCTGTGTGATAGCATACATGGTAGCCTGTGTGATAGCATACATGGTAACCTGTGTGGTAGCCTACATGGTAGCCTGTGTGATAGCATACATGGTAACCTGTGTGATAGCATACATGGTAACCTGTGTGGTAGCCTACATGGTAGCCTGTGTGGTAGCCTACATGGTAGCCTGTGTGGTAGCCTACATGGTAGCCTGTGTGATAGCATACATGGTAGCCTGTGTTATAGCCTACATGGTAACCTGTGTGGTAGCCTACATGGTAGCCTGTGTTGTAGCCAGCTAGAGGTTTATTGTTGCTTCTATATTTTTGTGTATTGGTATTTATTGCATTTGTAATGTTTGTGTAGCGGGGAGGGGGAGACCGAGGAGTTGTTCGGGGAGGGGAAGTGAGAGCCTAAACCACAACACTGGACAGCAACACTGTCAGTCACATGTGTAAAAGGTCGGATATACTGGTTGTGGCGCATTGAGTAGACCATATGTCCCTGGGGCCCTGCGCCACACTGCATCACACCATGCTACACACCGCACTATATAGTCATATATATATATATATATATATATATATATATATATATATATATATATATATATATATATATATATATATATATATATATATATATATATATATATATATATATATAAAATATATATATATATATATATATATATATATATATATATATAATTACATAATATGGTACAAAAGATTTAAGAGATAACTTGTTGATATAAAGATGGCATATACAGTATATGAGGTGTGAGAGATACATGTCTAGTACATATTGTTACGTGTTTGTCACTGATTATGAGAAAATCTCATCCAGCTCCTCAAAGCTGGGGCGCGTGCCCAAAATACAGCAGGCATTACCCCCTCTGAACAGCAGCGCTGAGTATATATAGCAATGAAACCACAAAACAAGTGGTTTTGAATAATTTACCAAACTGCAATAGGCCAGGATTCGACCCCACGACACACTGTCCCGCCTCAAGAGGCCACACATTGTACATGTCACCCTACCATCTGTGCCATCAATCCTACAAACAACATGAGCCTAGCGAACTAGGCTTGTTTCATGTTGCGAGGACACTCGTGGCAGATGTATGCTCAAGGATTAATTTCAGCCTCTTCCTGTTTGAATACCCCCTTCACAAGCAGTCTATATAGTAATGAAACCACGAAACAAGTGGTTTTGAATCATTTACCAAACTGCGGCAGGTCAGGATTCGACCCCATGACACATTGTCCCGCCTCAAGAGGCTGAGAAATTACCTGGGTGGGCTGAACTGGAATGACCTGACTATGGGTCAGGTAGGTGGTTATGGTTGCCGATATGACGTTTTAAAGAGCATAGTTCTAGCTGCTCAGACAACTTATGTTCCGAATAGGGAAATCAGATCAAACAGAAATGATCCTAAATGGATAAATAATAGATTAAAACATCTCATTGGTCAAAAGAGAGGCATATATAGACGAATCAAAAGAGGAGATGGGCAGTTAAGAAATCAATATATTCAGTTAAAAAGAGAAATAAAAAAAGGGAATAAGAAAAGCAAAGAGAGATTATGAGGTTAAAGTTGCAAGGAAATCGAAGACTAACCCAAAAGGATTCTTTCAGGTATACAGAAGTAAGATCAGGGGACAAGACAGGCCCACTCAAAAGTTCCTCTTTACTCTGGTCAGCTCACCGACAGTGATAAGGAAATGTGTAGAATTTTTAACACTTACTTCCTCTCAGTTTTTACACAAGAAGATACTAGCGATATTCCAGAAATAATAAATTATGTAGAACAGTACGATAATAAACTATGCACGATTAAGGTCACAAGTGACATGGTCTTTAAACAAATAGATAAATTAAAACCTAACACATCCCCGGGCCCTGATGAACTGTACGCAAGGGTTCTAAAAGAATGTAAAGAGGAGCTTAGCAAACCGTTGGCTAATCTTTTCAACATATCACTACAATCTGGCATAGTGCCAAATAAGTGGAAAATGGAAAATGTGATACCTATTTTCAAAGCAGGTGACAGGTCCTTAGCTTCGAACTATAGGCCAATAAGCCTAACCTTCATAGTGGGAAAATTTATGGAATCATAATTGCCGAGGCTATTCGTAGCCATCTTGAAAGACATAAATTGTTTAATGAATCTCAGCACGGTTTTACAAAAGAGACTTCCTGCCTTACGAATTTATTAACTTTTTTCACTAAGGTATTTGAGGAGGTAGATCATGGTAATGAATATGTTGTGTATATGGACTTCAGTAAGGCTTTTGATAGAGTTCCACATCAAAGACTATTGAGGAAAATTAAGGCACACGAAATAGGAAAAAAAAATTCCTGGATAGAGGCGTGGTTAACAGATAGGCAGCAGAGAGTTTGCATAAATGGGGAGAAATCAGAGCGGGGGCGTGTCACGAGCAGTGTTCCACAGGGGTCAGTGTTGGGCCGCTTGTTGTTCACAATCTACATAAACGACATAGATGAGGGAATAAACAGCGACATAAGCAAGTTTGCCAATGACACCAAAATAGGCCGTCGAATTCATTCTGATGAGGACATTAGAGCACTCCAGGAAGATTTGAATAGACTGATGCAGTGGTCGGAGAAGCGGCAGATGCAGTTTAAACACCGTTGTTCTGCTCAGCTGCATGATTTTTTTTTCTTATTTAAACAATTACTTTTCTAATTTCCGTCTTGCTCCTCCAGCTGCTCTTCCTCATTCATTTGCTTACCTTCGCCTTCTCCTGCTCCTCTTTTCCTCCTGCTCTCCCTCCTCCTCCTGCTCATCCTCGTCAATCAGCTCATTCTCCTTTCCTACTCCTCTTCCTCCAGCTCTCCCCCATTTACTTATTTTCCTCCTTTTCCTCTTCCTCCTCCTCCTCTTCCTTTCAACTGACTTTCCTTATCGTCCTGTTCTTCATCTATCACTGAATTACCTCTAGTTCTTCCAGTTCTTTAACTTCCTTACTGTCTAACAGCGTATATATAGACTAGTAACACATACCTATAACTGGTATAATATTAAGGATAACACCTGACTCAGTAGGCAGACACAAGTGTGATATTTATACTTGACCTGCGCCAATACAAGTGTGTGGTGGCACTTGCACCTCTCACACAAGCATGTGTAAATAGTATCATGCACACCTGTCCTCAACAATACAGGTGTTTAGTGATGTGCCTCCCCTCCCACCACCCACCCCAGCAGCTCTTTACCTCGATGGAAATAAATGGTATAAAATACCGACACAATGGAAAAATAAACACATAAGCAGTATAATGTGATCCTTTATTGACAACGTTTCGCCCACGCAGTGGGCTTTATCGAGTCACAGACAGATCTACCTGGAAAATGAGCAACATAGAGATATATATAGGGTACAGTCAGGTGGAGAATGCCGGGTCAGGTGGAGAAAGCTGCATGTGAGTCTTAAAAGTAGTGTGAAAACATAGTGTGACTTAAAGGACCTGCAGTGTACCATTCTTGAGTTCTAGGTGGGATAGCGTTGAAGAAGTTTCTTGGCAATAGGTTCAGCTATGTTGTAGAAGCCGTTGTTCTGGTTGAAGTTGTTGGACATACAGATGAGTGATGATTCTAGGATTCTTCGGTATTGCGTGTTGTCTTCTGGCGATGAGTCTTGCGTTTCTGTAGTTGATTAAATGGTTGTGTAAATTTCGGTGTTGAACACAGGCATTTCTTGAGTCGTCAGATCTGCCTGCGTACTGGTGTTCTGAAATGCGTGTTTGTAGGTCTCTGGATGTTTCGCCAACGTATAATTTGCTGCAGCCATTACAAGGGATTGTGTATACCCCTACCGTGGACTGAAGCTTTTCCTGTCTGTTACTGGTAATGTCCTTAATGGTGGTGGATGTGGAGGTGGATACTGGAATGAGGTCTTAGAAAAATGTTGGAAACTTGTTTGGAAATGGAGTTGGTGGGAAGGACTATGTATCTCTTCTCAGCAGTGTCTTCTCTGGGTGTGTTGAAGATGTTTAATGCCCGTCGTCTGCAGTCTCTAATGAAGTGACGAGGATAGTGAAGTTTGGAAAAACTTGTTCAATGAGGGAGCATTCTTCTTCAAGGAACTCACTGCTGCAGATTCTGAGTGCGCGCAGGAAAAGCCTATAATTACACCACGTTTAATTTTGGTGTCGTGGTGAGAGTAGAAGTGGAGAAGATCGTGTTGATTGGTAGGTTTTCGATAGACTTTAAAACGAAGTTCATGGTCAGCTTTGCAGAGAAGAACATCAAGGAAAGGAAGAGTGTTGTCGACTTCTTCTTCTAGTGTAAACTGGATTGATGGCTCAATCTGGTTGAGTTCGTGTTGGAGAGCTTGAACGTTGAAGCGTCTGGGAGTTATGATGAGAATGTCGTCAACATAACGAAGCCAGGTGACAGAAGAGGAATAATAGTGGAAAATCGCTCGGCTTCCAAATGTTCCATATAGGTTCGCAAGGACGGCACTAAGTGGCGATCCCATGGGTAGTCCAAAAGTTTGCTGAAAGAGTTGGTTTTCGAAAGAGAAACATGTAAAGCCCACACATAGTTCAACAAGGTCGATGAAATCGCTGGCTGGAAGAGGAAGATCAAGCGAGTCGTCAATTTTCCTGCGCAAGAGATCGATAGCTTGTGTAGTAGGTACTTTGGTGAATAGGGATGTTACATCAAGGCTGGAGAGTTTCTTGTTTCTGATGTTGATGTTGCGAATGCGATTGAGAAGGTCACCAGAGTGTTTGAGATGTGCTGGACTGATGGTGCCCAAAAGTTTGGAGAGGTGTTTAGCGAGAATTCCTGAGATTTGGTGGGGAGCACTGCCTATTCCGAGGATATGGGCCTCAATGGGATACCTGGTTTGTGAGTTTTGGCAGACCGTACATTCTGGCAGGTCTGGGGTTGCTGGGAATGGTGTGTAGAAGTTTCTTTCCTTGTTCTGAGTCCCTCAAAATGCGGCGAGTCTTGTGAAGAAATGTTTTGGTGAGGTTGTCCACTTGATTAGTAGTGAGAGGTTTGTAGGTATCTGGGTCATTAAGTAGATTAAGCATTTTGTTCCTGTAATCGTCAGTGTTCAAGATTACGACACCACCTCCTTTATCAGCGGTGGTAACCCTGATGGTCGTGTCTTCTGCAAATTTAAGTGCAATGATGTAACGTCGAGGTATGACTGGGTCTGTGTGTGAGATGGCGCTGAGATGATGCCTGAAGATAGCCTTTGGAAATCGAGGTCATTGTGTCTGAGTTTTTAGCGATGAATTGAGGTCTTGTTTTGGTTTCGTGATTCTGTTGCAAATTTGAGACCTAAGCTGAGGCTTCAGTTTCTGTGGTTGACAGTGGACGAGTTGAAAGATTTTGAATAATTCAGGTCTTCCTAAACTTTTCCACTGAGAAAGTTTAGGAAGACCTGAAATTATTCAAAACTTTCAACTGTCCACTGTCAACCACAGAAACTGAAGCCCTCAGCTTAGGTCTCAAATTTGCAACAGGAATCACGAAACCAAAACAAGACCTCATTTCATCGCTAAAACTACAGACACAATGACTCGATTTCCAAAAGGCTATCTTCAAGGCATCATCTCAGCAGCCATCTCAACACACAGTACCCCAGTCATACCTCGACGTTACATCATTGCACTTAAAACTTTAGCAGAAGACACGACCATCAGGGTTACCACCGCTTTATCTTACCTTTGATATACCTTTGAAGAGTTTCGAGAGTATCTACTCTCTGAGCCCGGCCATGGACCAGGCTCGTCTGGTGCTTGCCTGGTCAACCAGGCTGTTGCTGCTGGAGGCCCGCTGCCCCACATATCCATCACAGCCTGGTTGATCTGGCACCTGGTGAAGATATTTGTCCAGTTTCCTCTTGAAGGCTTCTACACTGGTTCCAGCCGTGTTTCGGATATCTTCTGGTAAGATGTTGAATAGTCTGGGACCCCGGATGTTAATACAGTGCTCCCGTATTGTCCCCACCGCACCCCTGCTCCTCACTGGGTTTATTTTACACTTTCTCCCATATCTCTCACTCCAGTATGTTGTTATGGCAGTGTGCAGATTTGGGACCAGGCCCTCAAGTACTTTCCATGTATATATTATCATGTATCTCTGATAAAGGAGGTGGTGTCGTAATCTTGAACACTGACGATTACAGGAACAAAATGCTTAATCTACTTAATGACCCAGATACCTACAAACCTCTCACTACTAATCAAGTGGACAACCTCACCAAAACATTTCTTCACAAGACTCGCCGCATTCTGAGGGACTCAGAACAAGGAAAGAAACTTCTACACACCATTCCCAGCAACCCCAGACCTGCCAGAATGTACGGTCTGCCAAAAACTCACAAACCAGGTATCCCATTGAGGCCCATATCCTCGGGAATAGGCAGTGCTCCCCACCAAATCTCAGGAATTCTCGCTAAACACCTCTCCAAACTTTTGGGCACCATCAGTCCAGCACATCTCAAACACTCTGGTGACCTTCTCAATCGCATTCGCAACATCAACATCAGAAACAAGAAACTCTCCAGCCTTGATGTAACATCCCTATTCACCAAAGTACCTACTACACAAGCTATCGATCTCTTGCGCAGGAAAATTGACGACTCGCTTGATCTTCCTCTTCCAGCCAGCGATTTCATCGACCTTGTTGAACTATGTGTGGGCTTTACATGTTTCTCTTTCGAAAACCAACTCTTTCAGCAAACTTTTGGACTACCCATGGGATCGCCACTTAGTGCCGTCCTTGCGAACCTATATATGGAACATTTGGAAGCCGAGCGATTTTCCACTATTATTCCCTCTTCTGTCACCTGGCTTCGTTATGTTGACGACATTCTCATCATAACTCCCAGACGCTTCAACGTTCAAGCTCTCCAACACGAACTCAACCAGATTGAGCCATCAATCCAGTTTACACTAGAAGAAGAAGTCGACAACACTCTTCCTTTCCTTGATGTTCTTCTCTGCAAAGCTGACCATGAACTTCGTTTTAAAGTCTATCGAAAACCTACCAATCAACACGATCTTCTCCACTTCTACTCTCACCACGACACCAAAATTAAACGTGGTGTAATTATAGGCTTTTTCCTGCGCGCACTCAGAATCTGCAGCAGTGAGTTCCTTGAAGAAGAATGCTCCCTCATTGAACAAGTTTTTTTCCAAACTTCACTATCCTCGTCACTTCATTAGAGACTGCAGACGACGGGCATTAAACATCTTCAACACACCCAGAGAAGACACTGCTGAGAAGAGATACATAGTCCTTCCCACCAACTCCATTTCCAAACAAGTTTCCAACATTTTTCTAAGACCTCATTCCGAGTATCCACCTCCACATCCACCACCATTAAGGACATTACCAGTAACAGACAGGAAAAGCTTCAGTCCACGGCAGGGGTATACACAATCCCTTGTAATGGCTGCAGCAAATTATACGTTGGCGAAACATCCAGAGACCTACAAACACGCATTTCAGAACACCAGTACGCAGGCAGATCTGACGACTCAAGAAATGCCTGTGTTCAACACCGAAATTTACACAACCATTTAATCAACTACAGAAACGCAAGACTCATCGCCAGAGAAGACAACACGCAATACCGAAGAATCCTAGAATCATCACTCATCTGTATGTCCAACAACTTCAACCAGAACAACGGCTTCTACAACATAGCTGAACCTATTGCCAAGAAACTTCTTCAACGCTATCCCACCTAGAACTCAAGAATGGTACACTGCAGGTCCTTTAAGTCACACTATGTTTTCACACTACTTTTAAGACTCACATGCAGCTTTCTCCACCTGACCCGGCATTCTCCACCTGACTGTACCCTATATATATCTCTATGTTGCTCATTTTCCAGGTAGATCTGTCTGTGACTCGATAAAGCCCACTGCGTGGGCGAAACGTTGTCAATAAAGGATCACATTATACTGCTTATGTGTTTATTTTTCCAGCTCTTTACCTCCCTGACACACTCACACTAACGTAACCATCGTTATCTTACCTCGTTAGCTTCCTGACATTTTTCCGATGATGGTGGAGTAATGACGTCACAAGTATCTATACTCCATGTTATGTCTCGCACATTAAATATTGTCCTTAAAAATACATGTATGCACTAGCCACACCCACAACCACACCAACGACCATCACAACCACACCAACGACCATCACAACCACACCAACGACCATCACACACACCAACGACCACCCCTACGACCATCACAACCACATCAACGACCATCACAACCACACCAACGACCACCCCTACGACCATCACAACCACACCAACGACCACCCCTACGACCATCACAACCACACCAACGACCACCCCTACGACTATCACAACCACACCAACGACCACCCCTACGACCATCACAACCACATCAACGACCATCACAACCACATCAACGACCATCACAACCACACCAACGACCATCACAACCACCCCTACGACCATCACAACCACTTCCACGACAAATCACAACTACACCCACGACCA
Source organism: Cherax destructor (assembly GCA_009830355.1). Taxonomy (NCBI): domain Eukaryota; kingdom Metazoa; phylum Arthropoda; class Malacostraca; order Decapoda; family Parastacidae; genus Cherax; species Cherax destructor. The sequence goes on from WNWK01006311.1 coordinate 52,291, forward strand.
CCACGACCCAGAACAGGTCGCTCCTACCTTTTATAATTGCTGGGCCATTACGACATTACCATTAAGACAAGCAAAATGCAGATGTGGTATACACTGACTTTACAAAGAAATAACTGGTAAGATGGGCAGGTGGATATTTAGATTCCTAACAAATAGAACTCGAAGAGTAATAGTAATTGGGTAAAATCAGAGGCTGCTACAGTGAAGAGTTGTGTCCCCCAGAGCAAGGTACTGGTCCACTTCTCTTCTTCAACCTCATATCTGACATACACAGGGATATAGCACTGTATCATCCTTTGCACACCGACACTAGAATTCGTATAAATATTGTATCCATAGACACAACGAGCCTCTCCTGATATAAACCAAGCCTTCCATTGGGATAAAGACAACACTATGATGGTTAATGAGGACAAATTTTAGTCACTACGTCGCTGAAGAATGAAGGAAATGAAAACAAGATACAGTACAAGACAAACTCAAACCACTCAATAGAACGTAACTCAAATGTTAGACCTGGGGGTGATAATGTTAGAGGATCTCACGTTCCAGGAGCACAGCAATGTTATTATAAGGATAGATAACTAGAACCTCCAAAACAAAGAGATACCAAGCCACTAGTGATAGTCATCAAGTCACTCAAGTCTGTCTAGGCTGGAATATTGTATACGAACGGCCCCTTACAAGCAGGCGAAATTGCTGGGCTAGAAAATGTACAGAGAACTTTCACAGCTCAAGTAAACTCAGTCAAGTACTTAAATTATTGGGAGAGCTTTAATTAAATCCCTAGAACTGTGCTCCTTAGAATAAAGGAGCGAAAGATACATCATTGGTCCCAAACCTGAACACCAATATTACTACTTATAAATACAAGAAGCTTGGCAGACGGTGCAGGATACCTCCAATTTAAAGCAGGGGGAGCGATGAGTACAGAGTCGTGGTCTCTTAAGATCTTATGAGACCACGAATCTTCAACATCCTCCCTTCAGACATAAGGGGGATTAGATGAATGGTTCAGAGAACCGACAAGTTATAAATTAGACACATATGCAACATTTGGGTATCTTTATTGAGGAAACGTTTCGCCACACAGTGGCTTCATCAGTCCAATACAAAGTAGAAAGGTGTAAGGAGAGTAGGAGTTTTGAGGTAATCAGTCCCTCGGCCTGGAGTCGATGTGTTCAGTCCATCAATCTTGTAGAAATGACAGCATATGTCCGTAGAGGTGGCTTATATACTGTAGTTAGGTGAGGTGAAGCAGCAGGAGGCGGGGTCATAGTGGTACCATCCACTAGTCTAAGTAGATCTTCGTCCAAAGGTTGGACAAGTGTTGAAGAATTCGTTTGTATTAAGATCCCAAGATGTTGCTGTGTCAGACAGGGTATAGATGAATGGTTCAGAGAACCGACAAGTTATAAATTAGACACATATGCAACATTTGGGTATCTTTATTGAGGAAACGTTTCGCCACACAGTGGCTTCATCAGTCCAATACAAAGTAGAAAGGTGTAAGGAGAGTAGGAGTTTTGAGGTAATCAGTCCCTCGGCCTGGAGTCGATGTGTTCAGTCCATCAATCTTGTAGAAATGACAGCATATGTCCGTAGAGGTGGCTTATATACTGTAGTTAGGTGAGGTGAAGCAGCAGGAGGCGGGGTCATAGTGGTACCATCCACTAGTCTAAGTAGATCTTCGTCCAAAGGTTGGACAAGTGTTGAAGAATTCGTTTGTATTAAGATCCCAAGATGTTGCTGTGTCAGACAGGGTATAGATGAATGGTTCAGAGAACCGACAAGTTATAAATTAGACACATATGCAACATTTGGGTATCTTTATTGAGGAAACGTTTCGCCACACAGTGGCTTCATCAGTCCAATACAAAGTAGAAAGGTGTAAGGAGAGTAGGAGTTTTGAGGTAATCAGTCCCTCGGCCTGGAGTCGATGTGTTCAGTCCATCAATCTTGTAGAAATGACAGCATATGTCCGTAGAGGTGGCTTATATACTGTAGTTAGGTGAGGTGAAGCAGCAGGAGGCGGGGTCATAGTGGTACCATCCACTAGTCTAAGTAGATCTTCGTCCAAAGGTTGGACAAGTGTTGAAGAATTCGTTTGTATTAAGATCCCAAGATGTTGCTGTGTCAGACAGGGTATAGATGAATGGTTCAGAGAACCGACAAGTTATAAATTAGACACATATGCAACAGTATATAAGCCACCTCTACGGACATATGCTGTCATTTCTACAAGATTGATGGACTGAACACATCGACTCCAGGCCGAGGGACTGATTACCTCAAAACTCCTACTCTCCTTACACCTTTCTACTTTGTATTGGACTGATGAAGCCACTGTGTGGCGAAACGTTTCCTCAATAAAGATACCCAAATGTTGCATATGTGTCTAATTTATAATAAGGGGGATTACCAACAACACCTAACTTGTTGTGGTCAAGATTAAACTCCACAGATTGCTCAAAAACAGTTCCTGATCAGCCGGGTTGTGGTGCGTACGTTGCACTGCGGGCAGTACTCACTAACAACCTGACCGATCAGACCAGCAACCAGGAAGCCTGATCTGGGACCGGCCGCGGGGGCGGTGACCTTCAGAAGCAACTGCAGACAAGTCGGGATAAAAACAGGTCATGTGTGAGACAGCAGAGCGGTGTGCAGGTCGGGATAAGAGCAGGTCATGTGTGAGACAGCAGAGCGGTGTGCAGGTCGGGATAAGAGCAGGTCATGTGTGAGACAGCAGAGCGGTGTGCAGGTCGGGATAAGAGCAGGTCATGTGTGAGACAGCAGAGTGGTGTGCAGGTCGGGATAAGAGCAGGTCATGTGTGAGACAGCAGAGTGGTGTGCAGGTCGGGATAAGAGCAGGTCATGTGTGAGACAGCAGAGTGGTGTGCAGGTCGGGATAAGAGCAGGTCATGTGTGAGACAGCAGAGTGGTGTGCAGGTCGGGATAAGAGCAGGTCATGTGTGTAAGAGCAATATCAACACCTCTTACCGTCACCAACACACACACTCACATGTTTCACTCAATAACTCAATAAATATATAATTGTTAAGGTTTTGGAAGGTATTGCCTGCTAGTATATCACCAGTGTGGCCTCCTTCCCTCCACCAGTGTGGCCTCCTTCCCTCCACCAGTGTGGCCTCCTTCCCTCCACCAGTGTGGCCTCCTTCCCTCCACCAGTGTGGCCTCCTTCCCTCCACCAGTGTGGCCGTCTTCCCTCCACCAGTGTGGCCTCCTTCCCTCCACCAGTGTGGCCTCCTTCTCTCCACCAGTGTGGCCTCCTTCCCTCCACCAGTGTGGCCTTCCCTCCACCAGTGTGGCCTTCTTCCCTCCACCAGTGTGGCCTCCTTCCCTCCACCAGCGTGACCTCTTTGCCTCGCAGCGGCCACACAACAATTTACGTCAACATTTGTATCGGAAAAGCATCTGGCTTTATGGGTGTAAATAGACATTCGTGAGAGAAGTGCTATGATGGCGGCACCAACAGTGCCACCTGGGGCTTTGTGACACTCACCTGACACTGGTGTTGTGTGGAGACCAACCCACTCTCTCATCCACACCCACACCAGAAGCCACTCACACCTCTCTCTCTCTCTCCCATTCCTACACGAGTACCCACACCTACCCACATCCTCTCTCACCATACCCACTCCATACCTAATAGTACCCGAGAGCTTACAAAGTCCTTGAAGCTTATTAAAGCTACACTCTTCATGAGGCCTACCTTACTTGGTGTCAACCTTGTGATGGTTCCTGGAATCAACGCCCCTGCGGCCCGCTAACACAACAAACTTCATGGCTGCCGGCCTGGTCAGTCAGCCTGTTGGTACTCACTGTACTCAGTCCAGCACGCCACCTTCACTAGTAAATGTTTGACAAGACAGGTCGTCACGTTCTTCCCTAAAGAAAGTTTAAGGTGTAATGTGGTACTTCGTCGTATACCTGGTGTTGAATAGCCTTAACCGAAGGAGACCACTAGCAAGTTAGAGCCTGATAAAGTTCCCCTCGAGGGAAACTTTATCAAGTTAAGTTTCATAAAGTTCCCCTCGAGGGAAAACTTGGTTACAGTAAAGGCTTGTGATGTTTTATGTGTCTCTTGGAAAGTCTTTTACCCTTCAAGAGTTCTGAGTTATCTCTCAAGTGTATTTATAGTACCCTTCAAGAGTACTGAGTTATCTCTCAAGTGTACTTATAGTACCCTTCAAGAGTACTGAGTTATCTCTCAAGTGTACTTATAGTACCTTTCAAGAGTACTGAGTTATCTCTCAAGTGTACTTATAGTACCCTTCAAGAGTACTGAGTTATCTCTCAATGTACTTATAGTACCCTTCAAGAGTACTGAGTTATCTCTCAATGTACTTATAGTACCCTTCAAGAGTACTGAGTTATCTCTCAATGTACTTATAGTACCCTTCAAGAGTACTGAGTTATCTCTCAATGTACTTATAGTACCCTTCAAGAGTACTGAGTTATCTCTGTGTACTTATAGTACCCTTCAAGAGTACTGAGTTATCTCTCAATGTACTTATAGTACCCTTCAAGAGTACTGAGTTATCTCTCAGTGTACTTATAGTACCCTTCAAGAGTACTGAGTTATTTCTCAATGTACTTATAGTACCCTTCAAGAGTACTGAGTTATCTCTCAGTGTACTTATAGTACCCTTCAAGAGTACTGAGTTATCTCTCAGTGTACTTATAGTACCCTTCAAGAGTACTGAGTTATCTCTCAGTGTACTTATAGTAACCATCAAGAGTACTGAGTTATCTCTCAGTGTACTTAGTACCCTTCAAGAGTACTGAGTTATCTCTCAGTGTACTTATAGTACCCTTCAAGAGTACTGAGTTATCTCTCAGTGTACTTATAGTACCCATCAAGAGTACTGAGTTATCTCTCAGTGTACTTATAGTACCCTTCAAGAGTACTGAGTTATCTCTCAGTGTACTTATAGTACCCTTCAAGAGTACTGAGTTATCTCTCAGTGTACTTATAGTACCCTTCAAGAGTACTGAGTTATCTCTCAGTGTACTTATAGTACCCTTCAATAGTACTGAGTTATCTCTCAGTGTACTTATAGTACCCATCAAGAGTACTGAGTTATCTCCCAGTGTACTTATAGTACCCATCAAGAGTACTGAGTTATCTCTCTGTGTACTTATAGTACCCATCAAGAATAATGGGTTATCTCTCAGTGTACTTATAGTACCCATCAAGAGTACTGGGTTATCTCTCAGTGTACTTATAGTACCCTTCAAGAGTACTGAGTTATCTCTCAGTGTACTTATAGTACCCTTCAAGAGTACTGAGTTATCTCTCAGTGTACTTATAGTACCCTTCAATAGTACTGAGTTATCTCTCAGTGTACTTATAGTACCCATCAAGAGTACTGAGTTATCTCTCAGTGTACTTATAGTACCCTTCAAGAGTACTGAGTTATCTCTCAGTGTACTTATAGTACCCATCAAGAGTAATGGGTTATCTCTCAGTGTACTTATAGTACCCATCAAGAGTACTGGGTTATCTCTCAGTGTACTTATAGTACCCTTCAAGAGTAATGAGTTATCTCTCAATGTACTTATAGTACCCTTCAAGAGTACTGAGTTATCTCTCAGTGTACTTATAGTACCCTTCAAGAGTACTGAGTTATCTCTCAATGTACTTATAGTACCCATCAAGAGTACTGAGTTATCTCTCAGTGTACTTATAGTACCCATCAAGAGTACTGAGTTATCTCTCAGTGTACTTATAGTACCCATCAAGAGTACTGAGTTATCTCTCAGTGTACTTATAGTACCCTTCAAGAGTACTGAGTTATCTCTCAGTGTACTTATAGTACCCATCAAGAGTACTGAGTTATCTCTCAGTGTACTTATAGTACCCTTCAAGAGTACTGAGTTATCTCTCAGTGTACTTATAGTACCCTTCAAGAGTACTGAGTTATCTCTCAGTGTACTTATAGTACCCATCAAGAGTACTGAGTTATCTCTCAGTGTACTTATAGTACCCTTCAAGAGTACTGAGTTATCTCTCAGTGTACTTATAGTACCCTTCAAGAGTACTGAGTTATCTCTCAGTGTACTTATAGTACCCTTCAAGAGTACTGAGTTATCTCTCAGTGTACTTATAGTACCCATCAAGAGTACTGGGTTATCTCTTAGTGTACGTATTACATCGCTGGTTATCACTTAAGATATTTCAGTATGCTGCGCCCGGCGCTTCTCAAGTGTTATTTCAATATGCAGATTTGGCAGCAGTTTCTGCAGTATATTCCAGGTGTAAATTATGTTATATCTTTCTGGCCCGCGCGCTCCGCCCAATAAACTTTGGGGGATTTTATTCGTTGCCTATAATTCTGGTGCCCGAATTTATGAGGGAATGAAAAATTCTTTATACATTTTTCCCGATGCCTGATCAGCACACTAGTGGAGGAAGGTGGCACTCTAGTGCAAGTAGTGGGGAAGGTGGCACTCTAGTGCAAGTAGTGGGGAAGGTGGCACTAGTGCCAGCAGTGGAGATGGCACTCTCTCTAGTGCCAGTAGTGGGGGAAGGTGGCACTCTCTCTAGTGCCAGTAGTGGGAAATGGGGCACTCTAGTGCCAGTAGTGGGGAAAGTGGCACTCTCTCTAGTGCCAGTAGTGGGGGAAGGTGGCATTCTCTCTAGTGCCAGTAGTGGGAAAGCTGGCACTCTAGTGCCAGTAGTGGGGAAGGTGGCACTCTCTAGTGCCAGTAGTGGGGGAAGGTGACACTCTAGTGCCAGTAGTGGAGGAAGGTGGCACTATAGGTCCAATAGTGGGGAAGGTGGCACTCTCCCTAGTCCCTCAATAACAGTGAAGAAGGACGAATGTTTGACACTCCCCGGTGCTAGTACTGTAGAGAAAGGCTGGTTCTGGAGTAATACAAGAGCTAACAGAGCTATATAGAGCACACGGCAGACAAGATGCTGGTGCTGGGATAATATAAATATGATCTGGCAAAATTATGCAGCACGCGGGAAGAAGCAACCTTCTGCTGAGGCAGATACCAAAAACACAAGATACAAGATACCAAAAACAGAGATTAGTCGCTATACAATGAAAAGTATTATTTTAGTCTTAAGTAGTAGGAAAGTAGGTTGAAATGAATGTGGAAGCGGTGGAGACTAGCTCCACACACGGCTTTAGGAGCAGGTAATGTCGGTTGATGAAGTTTAAGAGGCGGAGCCAGAAGCCAAGACTCGACCCCAGGAAACACAAATCAGTGAGCACACACATAAAGAGAAGGATTCAGTGTTAAACAAAAGAGATGAGAGTGATTGTGTGGAAGGAAAGAGGAAGGAAGCAATAACAAGGGTGTCAACAATGAGTCCCAACCATCAGTAGCTGCCCCAGTCACGTTAACAGCTGCTGTAGGGAAGGCAGGGATGGCCCTTATTGTTCCAGCCCTGACCCAGTCCCGCCCCTAAGCCCTCTCAACCTTCAGCCAGCCCCGCCCTCACCCCTATCAACCCTCAGCCAGTCCTGCCCTCACCCCTCTCAACCTTCAGCCATCCCCGCCCTCACCCCTTTGAACCCTCAGCCAGCCCCGCCCTCACCCCACCCAACCCCGCCCTAACCCCTCTCAACCCTCAGCCAGCCCCGTCCTCACCCCACCCAACCCTCAGCCAGCCTTGCACAAGGCCTTAGGTTCATATATTTGATATACTTGAGACTAAATTCGAGAGTTCTACTCTGGAACCAGGTTTTACTAGTGACTGACTCTTTACTGTGCTGCTACCTGTAAGCCTACACAGACATAGCCTAGTTATTTCAGCCTTTCCTTCAAAAAACTGTCCAGTTTCCTTTTCAAAACTTCCACCTTGGTTCCAGTAATATTCATTATATTAACTGGTAAAATGTTGATGATTTTCAGCCACTTGACAACACCTGACTTTTTATGATGATGTAGATAGGTAGTCAAGGATCCGTGAAACACAGCTTATATTCTACCCAAAAATTTTATTTGTCTAATGTATTTTAAATTCTTCCCAGCAGGATTCGAACCTGCAGGCTCTGCATCAAAGTACGCAGTACTTTAGCCACACAGCCAGACACCAGATAAGTATGGGCACCTTGCCGAAGCTAGACGGTGAATCCCATACCCTGGACCACCAGGCTTATGATAAATTACTTCATCAAATCCTCCCACATGCAAAAAACTTCGACAGATATTTTGGAATGCTTAACAATTCGCAAACGGGCGAATTGTTGATGCCACTGAGAAACCTTGTCACATGTGATGGTTGTAAAATTATCTTATCGTAAGCTCTGTGGTTGAGTGGTTACAGCGTTGGGCTTGCTACCAGCAGGGACCACGGTTCGATTCTCTGTCTGTTCTTCTGTTTACCCTTCTGCTGTTCTATTATTTTTACAGGTCCTTGATAATGTAAGAACTCACGAAAACGCTTGGAAGTTCAACATTTTTCAGAGTGGTTGTTTCGCATACTGTGATATCACCTGTTTACTATGATCTTATTATGTCTGTGTGTGTGGAGGTCGTATTGGAAGAGCTTTACAAAAAGGTGATCTCGGCTCATTAAAGTCTTGCCTCTCCTGGCTTACATAAATAATTCAGATGAGCAAACGCATTGTGTCAAAGGTATTGCAACTATTGTAGAGGTGTGGCAGGTATTTTGAAACAAAAAATATGTAACATATGTTGAAATTGCAACAAAGATGTGTTCTGTGTTGCAGCTATAAATAACAAAAACGTTTCGAAACTAAGAAAAATGTGTTGTGTGTAGTAACTTTGGCAAAGATGTGTACCTGTATCAAAGATGTGTTGTAGCTATCAGAAAGATGTGTTGTAACTGTTATGAAGTTGAGCTGTACGTATAAAAACGATATGTAAGCAAAGAAGAAGAAGAGAAGAAGAAAAAGATGAAGATTATAAATAGCTTTGACCTTATATTCATTAACAACAATGATGAGGTATCGACATAACGGTGTCTAGCACTTCACACTGAACACACCCAAGTCGATGTGCAGACCTGCATACACACCAGACCTGAGCAGTCCAACACAAGTGACTACACACCAGACCTGACGAGCCCAACACAAGTCACTACACACCAGACCTGACGAGCCCAACACAAGTCACTACACACCAGACCTGAGCAGCCCAACACAAGTGACTACACACCAGACCTGAGCAGACCAACACAAGTCACTACACACCAGACCTGAGCAGTCCAACACAAGTCACTACACACCAGACCTGAGCAGTCCAACACAAGTCACTACACACCAGACCTGAGCAGTCCAACACAAGTCACTACACACCAGACCTGAGCAGTCCAACACAAGTCACTACACACCAGACCTGAGCAGTCCAACACAAGTCACTACACACCAGACCTGAGCAGTCCAACACAAGTGACTACACACCAGACCTGAGCAGTCCAACACAAGTGACTACACACCAGACCTGAGCAGTCCAACACAAGTAAACTACACACCAGACCTGAGCAGTCCAACACAAGTGACTACACACCAGACCTGAGCAGTCCAACACAAGTGACTACACACCAGACCTGAGCAGTCCAACACAAGTGACTACACACCAGACCTGAGCAGTCCAACAAAAGTGACTACACACCAGACCTGAGCAGTCCAACACAAGTAAACTACACACCAGACCTGAGCAGTCCAACACAAGTAAACTACACACCAGACCTGAGCAGTCCAACACAAGTAAACTACACACCAGACCTGAGCAGTCCAACACAAGTCACTACACACCAGACCTGAGCAGTCCAACACAAGTGACTACACACCAGACCTGAGCAGTCCAACACAAGTGACTACACACCAGACCTGAGCAGTCCAACACAAGTGACTACACACCAGACCTGAGCAGTCCAACACAAGTAAACTACACACCAGACCTGAGCAGTCCAACACAAGTAAACTACACACCAGACCTGAGCAGTCCAACACAAGTCACTACACACCAGACCTGAGCAGTCCAACACAAGTCACTACACACCAGACCTGAGCAGTCTAACACAAGTCACTACACACCAGACCTGAGCAGTCTAACACAAGTCACTACACACCAGACCTGAGCAGTCCAACACAAGTCACTACACACCAGACCTGAGCAGTCCAACACAAGTCACTACACACCAGACCTGAGCAGTCTAACACAAGTCACTACACACCAGACCTGAGCAGTCCAACACAAGTAAACTACACACCAGACCTGAGCAGTCCAACACAAGTAAACTACACACCAGACCTGAGCAGTCCAACACAAGTCACTATTGCAGTGTTTTAAAACATTACAGTTTCAACAGTAAACATATTATCTGGGAACAGATAATATTTTCCGAATGACCTACAATATTCTCCAAAAGACCTACAATATTCTCCAGAGAAGACATACAATACTCTTCAGAGAAGACATACAATAATCTCCAGAGAAGACATACAATACTCTCCAGGGAAGAAATACAATATTCACCAAAAGTCCTATAATATTCTCTAAGACCTACAATATTCTCTAAGACCTACAATATTCTCTAAGACCTATAATATTCTGTAAGCCCTACAATATTCTCCAGGGTGAATATTAACACCTGTGTGGAGAGGATGAGCACAGAGGAGGTGATAAACACTTATTCTTGACTCATAATATTAACTCTTCAAGGGAATGTACCTGCATGATGCTGAAAGATTTTATGTAAGGAGTTGGAGCAGCCCAGCCCTTGGATCAAACTTGATTATTTCCATTCACAAGGCACTGCATAAACTGGCTTCTTCTCCTTGATAATGATGATGATAATAATAATAATAATAATAATAATAATAATAATAATAAGAAGAAGAAGAAGAAGAAGAAGAAGAAGAAGAAGAAGAAGAAGAAGAAGAAGAAGAAGAAGAAGAAGAAGAAGAAGAAGAAGAAGAAGAAGAAGAAGAAGAAGAAGAAGAAGAAGAAGAAGATGATGATCACCAAGATGTCATATATATAAGACAAAGCAGGACTCCCTCTCCAGCTAAGAAAAATAATCACAACTTTTCAAATGCGCCAAACTACTTGAAGAATGAAAAAAACAGACAAGTTAGAGAAAAAAGAGAACACTGAGGAAACACTGAGAGCATCATACAACGTCCAGGAGACAGAGAACAAGAATTAACAACAAAATAAAAAGAAACCAAAACTACTTATTTTTCTCTTTCATGTCAAATTATTGTAAATCAAAGATGCACCTCTAGTACCGAGTCCGTCCTTGATGAATAAGACACGTGTATATTACGAACACACGTAGAAATTTCAAGGTGTTGCACGTGGCAGTAACCAAAGTCAGCAATCAGAGATCAACCTGGCGCAATAAAAGAGAAAGGTAAACACAGAAAGGGTAGTTGTTGTTTTTTTACATGTATATTCCTTAACCATTATGTACAATATTTACAATGTTAAATTAAAAATGTAACGATAAGACAGAACAAAGAGCCACTCCTAACACTAGTGGTGTGGACCAGTGTAAGCCAGAATCAGGACCACACCTGGGTATCTTTACCTATATTTATTCGGCAAAAAAGATACCCACATATTGCACATATGTATCATTACCTTTATTTATTCGGCAATAAAAATACCCAAGTGTTGTACATGTGTCCTATTCATCAGTTTAAGGGTCCTGTAAACCATTAATATAAGGAGACATTCCTTGCTGAAGACAGATGTAACTATCATTGATGCCAACAAAGAAAACAGTGAAATACTGAGGCCACAGTATGTCTCGGCGTTCACTGACTCATCGAACATATTAAAGGTTGACAACTCGCATGATTTACATCAATGTGACACCAAGCTCTTGTTCCGCATTTCTGACATAACTCAAAATCCCCTAAACTTTTAAGGAAATTCTTCATATATATATATATATATTATTGTAACCACGAACGAGTGGTATTGATCAATAACAACACTGCACTAGCCAGGGGCCGAACCCATGCTGCTTTGGCGCTCCTCATGGTGAGCGAAAACACATGACACTTTAGACCACTGAACCACACAATCCTTAAGAGTAGCGCATCTAGTAGAACTGGATGTTGTACTCGCTACCCAAGGACATACGGTGGTGTGGACCGTATGTCCTTGGGTAGCGAGTACAACATCCAGTTCTACTGGATGCGCTACTCTTAAGGATTGTGTGGTTCAGTGGTCTAAGGCGTCATGTGTTTTCGCTCACCTGAGCGGCCAAAGCAGCATGGGTTCGGCCTGTTCAATTAGCAAGAATTCATTTAAAATTAAGTCCTTTCTAAAATTTTCTCTTATACGTTCAAAGATATATTTTTTCATTTATGTTAATGTAAAAATTAATAATTTATACAAAAGAACTGAAAACTTACCTAACCTTATTATACAACGCAATTAATTTAGCCTAATCCAATAAAAGTATTTTCAGATGTTTACATAATTAATAATAAACAAACAATTATATATATATATATATATATATATTGTCTGCCGAAACTGGCATTGCATCAATCTTCAATTTCTCATGTGTTTTATGTAAGAAACATAATTTTGTACAAGAAAACTTCAATAATAACGATTTGTACCAGAAATATTTTTGATAGTTAACATTAATTTAATATAAATCATCAATGAAATTATTTTTTGAGCAAAGATTTTGAATTTGCACCAATTTCACTTGTTTAATAGTCCTTTCAAATTTTCTATCGTTCAAATATATATTATTTTTATTATATTAATGTATAATTAATATATATATATATATATATATATGTCGTGCCGATTAGGTAAAACTTGCGATTTGGCTTAAATAGCAACGCTCACTGCCATATAAGACAAGTGAAATTTGTGTATGCAATAATTTCGCCAAATCATTCTGAACATAACGAAAAATATATTTCATTGTGTTTGTTTATTATTAAATTAATGTTAACGTATCTAAAATATATTTAGTTGGGTTAGGCTAAATTAAATTGCGCTTGTTGTAATAAGGTTAGTAGGTTTTCAAAGTTTCTCTTGATACAAAATTATAAATTCTTACATTAACATAAATGAAAAAATATATCTTTAAACGTATAAGAGAAAATTTTAGAAAGGACTTAATTTTAGATGAGTTCTTGCTAATTGACCAGTTTTACCTAATCGGCACGACTATATATATATGTATATATATATATATATATATATATATATATATATATATATATATATAGCAAGAATCGTGAACAAGCGACACAGAATGCAAAACAACCACAGGGGAGTTGAATAATAGCTCTAGGCCTTTTGTGTTGCAATCAACACATCATTGATTTTAACACGAAAGGCCTAGAGCTATTATTCAACTCCTCCTGTGGTTGTTTTACACACACACACACATATATATATATATAATTGGGAGGATGTCAAATTGTCAGTGGAGAACACTTTCAATGTGTATATTAAGGTAATACACCTGTGACCAGGAGCCGGAGATAACCACGTCAGAGTATCTCAGTGCCAACCCTGACTGTCAGTGTCACTCCAGATTGTGAATGCCTCCCCCCCCCCACACTATCAGTGCCACCCCAGATTACCAGTACCACCACATACTGTCACTAACACTACCACCATACTGTTAGCACCACCACAGACTGTAAGTGCCATCCCAGGCTGTCAGTTTCAGACTGTTACTACTACCCCCAGACTGTCAGCACCACCACAGACTATCAGTGCAAATCCCAGACTATCAGCACCACCACAGGCTGTCTGTGCCATCATCAAGGTTAATAGTGCCACCACCAAGGTCATCAGTGCCACAATAGTTGTGCTAGTAGTACCAGAACAGGCAGAGACAACTTGAAAGAAGTTTTTAATGAAGTCTTCACATTTTGATTTTTATCACAATTTATTCGAGAGCATTTTACAGCCTGCGACGTGACAGTAATTGTTTTCTCTGTCAGTGTTGCCACACCTGGCTGGCCAGTGTTGCCACACATGGCTGGCCAGTGTTGCCACACCTGGCTGACCAGTGTTGCCACACCTGGCTGGCCAGTGTTGCCACACCTGGCTGGCCAGTGTTGCCACACATGGCTGGCCAGTGTTGCCACACCTGGCTGGTCAGTGTTGCCACACCTGGCTGGCCAGTGTTGCCACACTTGGCTGGCCAGTGTTGCCACACCTGGCTGGCCAGTGTTGCCACACATGGCTGGCCAGTGTTGCCACACCTGGCTGACCAGTGTTGCCACACCTGGCTGGCCAGTGTTGCCACACCTGGCTGGCCAGTGTTGCCACACCTGGCTGGTCAGTGTTGCCACACCTGGCTGGCCAGTGTTGCCACACCTGGCTGGCCAGTGTTGCCACACCTGGCTGGTCAGTGTTGCCACACCTGGCTGGCCAGTGTTGCCACACTTGGCTGGCCAGTGTTGCCACACCTGGCTGGCCAGTGTTGCCACACCTGGCTGGCCAGTGTTGCCACACCTGGCTGGCCAGTGTTGCCACACCTGGCTGGCCAGTGTTGCCACACCTGGCTGGCCAGTGTTGCCACACCTGGCTGGCCAGTGTTGCCACACCTGGCTGGCCAGTGTTGCCACACCTGGCTGGCCAGTGTTGCCACACCTGGCTGGTCAGTGTTGCCACACCTGGCTGGTCAGTGTTGCCACACCTGGCTGGCCAGTATGCCACACCTGGCTGGTCAGTGTTGCCACACCTGGCTGGCCAGTGTTGCCACACCTGGCTGGTCAGTGTTGCCACACCTGGCTTAAATCTTACAATATTATCAGTGATTTGCGAGATTTTCCAGTTTCTGGCTTAAAACCCAGTAAAGGTATTATGTATTAAATACCATTTCATTTGTTTGGTTAATTCATGTCTAGCACTAAACCCATGTAGGTCCCTCAGCGCAAAATGTGGTGGAGGCTTGATTCTCCGTCTAGTGAACGCGAGACAGGCGCTCTTCCTATTTGTACTCACCTATATCATCCAACGTTTGTAAAAGAGGATGCCTAAAGGATGTTTTCAGAAATCAACGCCCCCCGCGGCCCGGTTCTAGACCAGGCCTATTCATGGATCAGAGCCTGATCAAGCAGGCTGTTACTACTGCCAGCATGCAGTACAGTGTACGAAGTACAACCAAGCTGATCATAACTGACTTTAGAAACCTATCAAGTTTCCTCTGGAAGTCAGTCAAGGGTTTCTTTGGTAGTTCCCTTAATGCATTTGGGAGGCTGTTGGGAAGTCTTGAGACCCTTACCTTATTGTGTTATCTGAGTATACCCATGGCACCACAGTTTGTCATTGGTGGTGTTTTGCACCTTTCTGCTAACACTATTACTCTGATAAGGAGTGATTTCTGTATGCAGATTTCGGACCAGTCCCTCAAGGGTTTTCCAGGTGTAAATTATGATGTATCTTTCCAGAGACTACAGGTCGAGGGACTTCAAATGTTCCCAGTAATTTTGATGCTTACTTGAGTAAAGGTTCTCTTTTACATTCTTATCTAAGCCCACAATTTCGCCCTCTTTAAAACGGGAAGCTAATGTACAGCAATATTCCAGCCTACACAGAAATCACAATAAAACGCGAGAAGGTAAGTGTGAGCACATGACAGCGCCCAAGTAGTGTAATGTTATTTTTTCGCTGTTTTATGTGTGTATGTAACATGATGGAGGTACACTAAGCAGGTATTGCGTGTTAGTGTATGTGGTGTGAGGTGGACACCAGCCCAGATAATATAATAATCATTGATAAGATACAAGGATGGGTGCAGTCACCCTGTACGCTTGTACTGTACTGTTACATGCCTCCCCTTGCACCATCACCACCTCAGCCTGCACCATCACCGCCACCCGAAGTTCCCCTTCACCACTAGCGCCTGCGTCACCACCACCTGCGCCTGCGTTACCACTACCTGCGCCTTCACCACCAGCGCCTGCGTCACCACCACCTGCGCCTGTGTTACCACTACCTGCGCCTTCACCACCAGCGCCTGCGTCACCACCACCTGCGCCTGTGTTACCACTACCTGCGCCTTCACCACCAGCGCCTGCGTCACCACCACCTGCGCCTGCGTCACCACCACCTGCGCCTGCGTCACCACCACCTGCGCCTGCGTTACCACTAACTGCCCCTTCACCACCAGCGCCTGCGCCTTCACCACCAGCGCCTGCGCCTTCACCACTAGCGCCTGCGTCACCACCACCTGCGCCTGCTTACTCACTCAACTGCCCTTCACCACCAGCGCCTGCGTCACCACCACCTGCGCCTGCGTTACCACTACCTGCCCTTCACCACCAGCGCCTGCGCCTTCACCACCAGCGCCTGCGCCTTCACCACCAGCGCCTGCGCCTTCACCACCTAGCGCCTGCGTCACCACCACCTGCGCCTGTTACCACTACCTGCCCTTCACCACCAGCGCCTGCGTCACCACCACCTGCGCCTGCGTTACCACTACCTGCCCTTCACCACCAGCGCCTGCGTCACCACCACCTGCGCCTGTTACCACTACCTGCGCCTTCACCACCAGCGCCTGCGCCTTCACCACCAGCGCCTGCGCCTTCACCACCAGCGCCTGCGTC
The DNA here is from genome assembly GCA_009830355.1 of Cherax destructor. Lineage (NCBI taxonomy): Eukaryota > Metazoa > Arthropoda > Malacostraca > Decapoda > Parastacidae > Cherax > Cherax destructor. Next base: position 68,847 of record WNWK01006311.1, read on the forward strand.
ACCACCACCTGCGCCTGCGTTACCACTACCTGCCCCTTCACCACCAGCGCCTGCGTCACCACCACCTGCGCCTGCGTCACCACCTCCTGCAGCTGCTACCACTGCCTGCAGCCTTCACCACCAGCGCCTGCGCCTTCACCACCAGCGCCTGCGCCTTCACACCACCAGCGCCTGCGCCTTCACCACCAGCGCCTGCGCCTTCACCACCAGCCCTGCGCTTACCACCAGCGCCTGCGCCTTCACCACCAGCGCCTGCGCTTCACCACCAGCGCCTGCGCCTTCACCACCAGCGCCTGCGCTTCACCACCACGCCTGGCTTCACCACAGCCTGCGTCACCACCACCTGCGCCTGTTCCACACCTGCGCCTTCACCACCAGCGCTGCGCCTTCACCACCAGCGCCTGCGCCTTCACCACCAGCGCCTGCGTCACCACCACCTGCGCCTGTGTTACCACTACCTGCGCCTTCACCACCAGCGCCTGCGCCTTCACCACCAGCGCCTGCGCCTTCACCACCAGCGCCTGCGCCTTCACCACCAGCGCCTGCGCCTTCACCACCAGCGCCTGCGTCACCACCACCTGCGCCTGTGTTACCACTACCTGCGCCTTCACCACCACCTGCGCCTGTGTTACCACTACCTGCGCCTTCACCACCAGCGCCTGCGTCACCACCACCAGCGCCTGCGTCACCACCACCTGCGCCTGTGTTACCACTACCTGCGCCTTCACCACCACCTGCGCCTGTGTTACCACTACCTGCGCCTTCACCACCAGCGCCTGCGCCTTCACCACCAGCGCCTGCGCCTTCACCACCAGCGCCTGCGCCTTCACCACCAGCGCCTGCGTCACCACCACCTGCGCCTGTGTTACCACTACCTGCGCCTTCACCACCAGCGCCTGCGTCACCACCACCTGCGCCTGTGTTACCACTACCTGCGCCTTCACCACCAGCGCCTGCGCCTTCACCACCACCTGCGCCTTCACCACAGCGCCTGCGCCTTCACCACCAGCGCCTGCGCTTCACTCACCAGCGCCTGCGTCACTCACCACCTGCGCCTGTTACCACTCCTGCGCCTTCACCACCAGCGCCTGCGTCCCACTCACCGGTACCACTACCTGCGTTCACCACCAGCGCCTGGCTCTTCACCCCCAGCGCCTGCGCCTTCACCACCAGCGCCTGCGCCTTCACCACCAGCGCCTGCGTCACCACCACCTGCGTCTGTTACCACTACCTGCGCCTTCACCACCACCTGCTCCTGTGTTACCACTACCTGCGCCTGCGTCATCACCACCTGCGTCTGTTACCACTACCTGCGCCTTCACCACCACCTGCTCCTGTGTTACCACTACCTGCGCCTGCGTCACCACCACCTGCGTCTGTTACCACTACCTGCGCCTTCACCACCACCTGCTCCTGTGTTACCACTACCTGCGCCTGCGTCATCACCACCTGCGTCTGTTACCACTACCTGCGCCTTCACCACCACCTGCTCCTGTGTTACCACCACCAGCGCCTGCGTCATCACCACCTGCGCCTGTGTTACCACTACCTGCGCCTTCACCACCACCTGCTCCTGTGTTACCACCACCAGCGCCTGCGTCATCACCACCTGCGCATGTGTTACCACTCACCTGCGCCTTCACCACCACCTGCTCCTGTGTTACCACCACCAGCGCCTGCGTCATCACCACCTGCGCCTGTGTTACCACTACCTGCGCCTTCACCACCACCTGCTCCTGTGTTACCACTACCTGCGCCTGCGTCATCACCACCTGCGCCTGTGTTACCACTACCTGCGCCTGCGTCATCACCACCTGCGCCTGTGTTACCACTACCTGCGCCTTCACCACCACCTGCTCCTGTGTTACCACCACCAGCGCCTGCGTCACCACCACCTGCGCCTGTGTTACCACTACCTGCGCCTTCACCACCACCTGCGCCTGTGTTACCACTACCTGCGCCTTCACCACCACCTTCATCAGTGTAGTCAACATTACTACACAAAGTTGTGAGTAATCTGCCTGATGATGTGATCAATAAGGTGACGTCACGTCCCCAGGGATGACTGAAACAAAATTTACAAAACATCTTTAACTTTCCTGATTTTCCTTACCAAAGTAAATCCCACATTCACCACCGGAGAATAATAAAGTTTTTTAATTAAATGTCAAAGGCTTTTTTTCCCCTTGTGGGCGAAGCAGAGGACGGCAGTGTGGTGGAGGTGGGCTGAAGTGGGTAAGGAGGGCAGGTAACCTTGAGGGTGTGGGGCAGCGGGTGGGTAAGCAGGGAGGGCAGGCGGGCAGTAATCCTCACGCCCACACACTCACTTCTACCGGAACATACCCCATGACTCACACTCAACACATGACAAGTGGACCATCTATACAGAAATGTATTTACTCTAAATACAATGCATGCCTATGTTTCCAAAATTTAGACAATATACAAAGGATTTTGTGCAACGCTTTTATGTAGAGCGCTTAGGTCCTCTTAATACAGCAGTTTTAACAAGGGTTGTAATAATTGAAAAACAAATTTGTTTTCGTCATATGATTCAAAATAAATGCACATTTTGATTTACCATTGGTATTCTGTGGTTAACCTGCGGAAGGTCATATACTGCTGCATAACTTATTGGAAATTAATCAAAATACTTGCAGAGTTCTCTCTAGAACGGAAAAGTTAGTTATTTGATTGTCGTGTCTTCAGAAAAAAACTGACCCAATTATATATTACTTTCCTATTTTATTTAATATTATACTGGTGACGCAATTATTATATATTATTTTCCTATTTTATTTAATATTACACTGGTGACGCAATTATTATATATTATTTTCCTATTTTATTTAATATTATACTGGTGACGCAATTATTATATATTATTTTCCTATTTTATTTAATATTATACTGGTGACGCAATTATTATATATTATTTTCCTATTTTATTTAATATTATACTGGTGACGCAATTATTATATATTATTTTCATATTTTATTTAATATTATACTGGTGACGCAATTATTATATATTATTTTCATATTTTATTTAATATTATACTGGTGACGCAATTATTATATATTATTTTCCTATTTTATTTAATATTATACTGGTGACGCAATTATTATATATTATTTTCATATTTTATTTAATATTATACTGGTGACGCAATTATTATATATTATTTTCCTATTTTATTTAATATTATACTGGTAATGTTATTTTAGTTAATAGCTGAAGCGAAAATATCATGCTTTATAGTATTATTAATCTTATATAGTTAGCTATATTCATAGATAGGATGTACAACATATATTGAAGTTCTGATTGGCTTCTCGCGCTGCTAAACTGCTTGTTAACTTGTACATGAATACTATACAATACCAACAAGATGAAAAGTAGACACATGTGCAACATCTGGCTATCTTTATTGTAGACGTTTCTCCAATACAAATTCAAGGACATATTGGAAGACAGAAGAACTATATACAAAAGATGAGGTAATCAGCCCCTCAGACTTGGAGTTGGTGAAGAGCACCGTAGTCTTGAAGAGTCTGGAGCACAGGCAAGTATATAAGCAACTATATATACGCCAGTATATAAGCGCCAGACTTCTTGCCTAGGCTCCAGACTCTTCAAGACTACGGTGCTCTTCACCAACTCCAAGTCTGAGGGACTGATTACCTCATCTTTTGTATATAGTTCTACTGTCTTCCAATTGTCTTTGAATCTGTATTGATAAAGTCACTGGATGGCGAAACGTCTACAGTAAAGATACCCAGATATTGCACATGTGTCTAATTTTCTGCTTGTTCACTTGTTTGCCTTCTGGGGCGCGAGGCAAGGCAAGGAGCATCTGACCTCACACCTACAGCCGCTGCTTCTTTCTTTTCCTGCCTGAACATCACGGAGGCAACACCTCTTCTCTCTACTCTTGTCTGGGAGAACGCTGTTCTTTCTTGTCATGTAAGACTCATTTTCTAGCAGAGTACGTATCAGTTGGTGAGCCGGAACATACATTTTATACTCTACAACTCTGTTCGCAGAGCCTTATTTAAAATGTGATTTTTTAAATTGTCTGAGGTTGTGTAGTGAGACTATGCTTCAGGTCCCTAGTCTAACTCTAAACGTAACCTGTTCTGACTGACTTCTACGCACTGTCGTGGTCGGGGTTTCGAAGTTGCGGAGTTCAGATCCAGTATTTTTTTTTTTTTTTGCCTTGTATGGAGGATACGTATATCTATTGTCCCCATTTAGGGTTGTTTTTGTGTCTCCTTCCTTATCTGACGCTGTGCTGTTCACGGCTGCTCTGTGCATTTTCTGTTTGGTGAACTGGTCGTTTTACTGTTCAAGCAAGTTGTGCTTAGTGCCTCTGTGTTGGTCACAAATTAATTTATTTAGGGACTTGCTTCATCAGCCTTGCCAAGCACCATACACACACAATTACATATTTTAGTACCTCTGAGTACAATGAAGTACAATAACATACCAGATGGTACAGTTTATCATCAAAAGTATAGTGCTGTACAGTATTCCAAGTGCTAAAAGCACAGTTAAAATAAAATGTACATAAATACATCATACTCGTAATAATAAGTTTAGCGTTTAGTTTTAATTGTATTAATTAATTCTGACTGTAAATACTGTTAACTCTAGACAAACCTTTATTTTCATTAAAGTTCTCAAACTTTTCCTGGTGATAATTATTTATACAGTTGTAACCCTACGCTTACAACCCAACAACGCTATACAAAATATCAGTGTGGTATAGGATAACTGGGCCAGAATTACTACTAGCTACTTGTTACAAAGCCCAAAACAGGCTTGGTACTATAGGTGTATCAAGAGGTTGACTTGGTATTCTCTGGTAGACGTCTATGGTGATATCACATTTGTAACAATGATAATATATACTTTGAAAATATTTGAGGGACAAGTCCCTAACCTACACATTGCTATGATTTAATGGAGTGAAACACATGGAACAAAGTGTAGAATAACCCCAGTGAAGTGCAGGGCGGTCATGAGTTTAATTAGAGAACAGTGTGGATATAAATCACTCTATTATTTAACTTACCAGTAAATTATCAAAAATGCTGCCGGAAAGATGACCCTGAGGGAAAAGATAACTTTTACAAATCTAATTTTGTGTGCATGGGTGAATGACTATGATGTAGATTATTTTTATGTGGAAGTACTTGTTTGTGACATAATGACTTCAGCGCCTCCTGCCAGCCTTTCTTCACGCTAGTCTCCTGGTTGGTAGGTGATGTGTAGCATCCTGTTGGTTTTGTAACATAACAACATAGCATATTACTGTATTTTTTAGCACCTGTTACCTGTTTTGCTTTGATACTTTGTAGGCCTTTTTGCCTATCAAATGAGTAACATATGTGTGATGGTATTATTACAATCCAAACTAAGCGCTAAACCCACAAAGGTCATACAGAGTGGGATGGTAGCAACTGATGGCAAAAGCCCTCGCTTCACACGGCGAGTGTCCGGGTTTGATTCCCGGCGAAGGGGTGGAAACATAAGAACATAAGAACATAAGAATGGAGGAACACTGCAGAAGGCCTACTGGCCCATACAAGGCAAGTCCTTATCAAAACCACCACTACCTAAGAATTTACTCCTGTACTCACGACACTAATCAAACCCAGCCCCTCCCACTCATATATTTGTCCAATCTCTTTTTAAAGCCACCCAAGGTCCTAGCCTCTATCACCCTACTCGGAAGATTGTTCCACGCATCTACAACTCTGTTCGAAAACCAGTACTTGCCTATGTCCTTTCTAAATCTAAATTTATCCAATTTAAATCCGTTATTTCTGGTTCTTACTTGGTTCGATATCCTCAGTATTTTATTAATATCTCCTTTGTTTATGCCCATCATCCACTTGTACACCTCGATGATATCTCCCTCATTCTACGTCTCTCCAGAGAGTGGAGATTCAATGCTCTAAGTCTATCTTCATACGGGAGATTTCTTATACTGTAAATCATTTTAGTCATTCTTCTTTGTATGTTCTCCAATGAATCTATATCCATCCTGTAGTAAGGAGACCAAAACTGAGCTGCATAATCCAAATGAGGTCTCACTAGTGATGTATAGAGTTGTAAAATAACTTTTGGACTTCTGTTGCTTATACTTCTTGAAATAAATCCTAGTAATCTGTTAGCCTTATTGCGCACACTTAGGCACTGTTGTCTTGGCTTTAGATTTCTGCTTACCATGACTCCCAAGTCTTTTTCACATTCTGTATGATCAAGCTCAACTTCACCTAGTTTATAAATTCGAGGGATATTTTCATTACCAACGACTAGCACCTTACACTTGTCCACATTGAACTTCATCTGCCACTTTTCAGACCAAGACATTAATTTATCCAAATCCTCCTGGAGTTCATTGGTATCCTCCTCAGAATGAATTATACGGCCTATTTTTGTATCATCAGCAAATTTACTCATGTCACTTGCAATTCCTTCATCAAGGTCATTTATGTAAATTATGAACAACAATGGGCCCAAAACTGATCCTTGTGGAACGCCACTAGTGACAAATCCCCATTCAGATTTGACCCCATTAATGGAAACTCTCTGCTTTCTATTGGTAAGCCATGCCTCTATCCATGCTAGAACTTTACCTCCTATACCATGAGCTGCCACCTTTCTTAAGAGTCTCTTGTGAGGTACTCTATCGAAGGCCTTACTGAAATCCAAGTAAACTATATCATATTCTTTATCACTGTCTACTGCCTCAAATGTTTTATTGAAAAACGTCAGTAAATTTGTCAGGCAGGAACGACCCCTCGTAAACCCATGCTGAGATTCATTAATCAAATTATGTTCTTCAAGGTGACTTCTGATAATATCAGCTATAATTGATTCTAATAATTTGCCTACTATAGACGTGAGGCTTATTGGACGGTAATTTGATGGAATGGACTTATCCCCTGATTTGAATATAGGAACTACATTAGCTATCTTCCACATCTCTGGCACAACACCAGTTAGGATGGACGTGTTAAACACATTCGTTAATGGCTGACTAAGTTCCATCTTGCATTCTTGCATTCCTTACACCGGTTGTCTATGTTCACCCATCAGTAAAATGGGTACCTGGGTGTTAGTCGACTGGTGTGGGTGGCATCCTGGGACAAAACTGACCTAATTTACGGGAAATGTTCAGCATAACAAGGGGCTTTCTATATAGTTGTATGTCATTGATGTCAGCTATGGTCTGTATACCTTGTACATGTACTGGTAGTAAATAAAGATAATATTGTAATAATATTGGTAGAATTACCGACAATATGTTAAGTAAAAGGACACAAATGCAACTAATGTGACATTTTATTGTGGCAACGTTTCGCTCTCCAGGAGCTTTCTCAAGCCGTTACAAGCGATATTGGACATAGTGGGTTTATATATACTCTCAAAGTGAGGTGAAATACTAGTGGTGGTAGTAGTAGTGATATTAGTAGTAGTAGTAGTAATACAATTAGGTAGAACAATCAATATGCACATGAGTAAAAGGTGATAAAACAAATACTAGGGTAGTATAACAATAGGTTAGACAAATATTTCTGCTGGAGGTTGAAATATCGAACACTCCTACAGGCCTTCGATATTTCAACCTCCAGCAGAAATATTTGTCTAACCTATTGTTATACTACCCTATTATTTGTTTTATCACCTTTTACTCATGTGCATATTGATTGTTCTACCTTATTGTATTACTACTACTACTACTAATATCACTACTACTACCACCACTAGTATTTCACCTCACTTTGAGAGTATATATAAACCCACTATGTCCATTATCGCTTGTAACGGCTTGAGAAAGCTCCTGGAGAGCGAAACGTTGCCACAATAAAATGTCACATTAGTTGCATTTGTGTCCTTTTACTTAACAAAGATAATATTATTATTATATCTACCATTTATATTACAGTATCGTCTGTCTGTATACATACTACTAAGAGTATATTGTGATTGGTTATGTACGAGTGTAGTTGCTTAACTATTTTTTCAAAAATTTTCATAGCACTAATAAGAACATAAGAAGGAGCACTGCAGCAGGCCTACTGGTCCATGCTAGGCAGGTGCAAGTCACTTGGCCTAGGCCAGTCAGGTCCAAGTCACATCCACCTAAAGAGGGAGCAATGCATCAGACCCACTAGCCCAAGCCAGTCAGGTCTAACTCGCACCCACTCATGTATTTGTTTAAACTATTTTTAAAAATACACAAGGTTTTAGCTTCAATGACGGTGCTCGAGAGTTTGCCCCACTCATCCACAACTCTATTACCAAACCAGTGCCTTCCTATATCCATCCTAAATCTAAATTTGTCCAACTTTAAACCATTGTTGCATGTCCTGTCCTGGTTAGATAATTTTAGCACGTTATTTACACCCATCTCCTTTATATATTCCTGTTTTCCATTTATACACCTCAATCTTATCTCCCTTAATTCTACGCCTTTCTAGAGAGTGCATATTCAGGGCCTCAGTCTATCCTTTGTACGTTTTCCAGCGTATTTATATCCATTCTGTAATACGGTAACCAGAACTATGCAGCATAATCTAAATGAGGCCTAACCAACGATATATAGAGAAGAAGAATAACCTGAGAACTCCTGTTATTTATGCTCCTTGATATGAAGCCAAGAATTCTATTTGCTTTATTGCGAACACTTGCGCACTGTTGTTTTCGTTTTAAATTACTGCTAAGCAGAACTCTTAAATCTTTTTTGTAATCAGTGATATTAAGAGCTACATTATTTTTTCATTTCCAGCGCATAAAACTTTGCATTTGTTTACATTAAACTACATCTGCTACTTCTCCGACCACTGCATCAGTCTATTCAGATTTTCCTGCAGCTCTAGTGTCCTCGTCAGAATTAATTCGACGACCTATTTTGGTGCTGTCAGCAAACTTGCTTATGTCGCTATTTATTTCTTCATCTGGATTCGACCTAACTGCTGCATAATTACTGCTGGGTAAGTGAGACAACCTGCTGAATCAACAGTTAATTTTAAACTGTATACAGAGTAAGCGTCATATAAGTAGATATTCAGAAAATTGAGTCCAGCAAGAGTAAGACCCGTGCTAGGTGATTTTTTTTTTCATGATGAATAAACCTAACAAAAAAGTAGTTTTTGTTGTTGAAAATTAGACACATATGCAGCATCTTAGTGTCTTTAATGTAGACGTTTCGCCATCCAGTGGCTTTATCAATACAAATTCTAGGACATAATTTGAAGACAGTAGAACTATATACAAAAGATGAGGTAATCAGTCCCTCAGCCTTGGAGCTGGTGTGAAGAACACCGTAGTGGTGAAGAAGAGTTTTTGTTCAACAGGTTGTAGCTGACTTCTCAAGTTCTGTGATAATGTTCTACAATTCTGTCAAATCTTCCTCGAGTTACACACGCCCTTCTGTGTGTTGCGCCGCCACCCGTTTAGGTGATGAGAGCGGTCCATCATGACAAGAGATGGACCAAGTGAACCGGCTCAGTCATCGTTCCAACTTGCCGACTGTTGGGGCAGCCACAGCGACCCACATGAAGTCAACATTGTCTGCGACATTGCTCATCAACAGCTCATTGCTGTTTGCATCTTGCCATTTTTTTTAATAGCTAAATATACAACTCTGCTCATTTCAAAGCCCAGGCCTAAGAAAATACCACCCACACTTTCCCATGATGCTACCCACAACCGTCGCCCAACATCTGGATATCTATTTACTACTAGGTGAACAACAGTACGAGACTTGCTCACACATCTCTACCCGACCAAAGATTAAACCAGTGTCCTTCGGTTGTCAGCCGAAAACGTTACCAGTGAGCTACAAGCCACGTTTTGTAGCTTGTTTTACCAACTCCAGCCTGAGTTAAACTGACCTACATGACCTACATGACCCCGACGCACCATGACCACTCAAAATCTCCACACACTCAGCTTGCCGAGTAATAATTTGTGCATCATGTTTATTAGCTACGAATTAACAACACAAGCGTCACTTGTTACAGGTGTTTCAAGTGTTTTCTTATCGTTGTCTATTTTGACGATTCTTACATTTATCTATTTTTAAACAAAAAGGTGTCACGTGGACGGAAGATAAAGAGACGCTCGACAGGTGACGATCAGAATCACTAAGACAACCTTGATGAGCCATGGCTATCAGTTCCGACTCTCCCCAAACTCCATTAAAAAAAAAGGCATCTGAAAAAAATAAAATGCCATTTGAAGCCAAAGAAATAGAATGACAGATTTTTGAGGTACTGGATGAAAAAAAGAACCTATAAATAAAGAAGTAAAATGGCTAATAGTGAACATGACATCAAACATTGCTACGGAGGAGGACACAACTTAGAAGTTGAAAAAAAAAAGTCACAGGAAAATAAGTTTTACTTTAATGGCCAAAATTAACAATAAGAAAACTATACTCAGTGTATTAAAACATATTTATGATGTTTATTTAACCCGGAGGACTGGTCTGAGACCAGGCCGAGGGGCCATGATCAAACACCATCAAAAGTAAGCGAGAAGCAAACATTCAGAAGATTGAAATGTTCAAATGAATCTAAAAACATAGACGAGTCACTGTGGAGTTAGAGTGTTTTTTTCGGGGTTTAGGGTACTACTTGCAAAATAAAATAAAAAGTGAAAATGGTGTATGAAAACTCAATACATAGCTTTAACTTCAGGTATGACAAGGATCAAGCGGCGAGAAATTAGTGCCCGGTAATACCATGGGCAAAACTTTAGAGGTGGGACGTGAGGTCAAAAGTACCCCACACAAACACAACCTCCGCTTATGTGGTGAGGTAAAGGAGAGCCGTGCACTCTGGTCATCTAAGCCTGCAGGAGACACCAGAGATGCACTTGTGTAGGCTGATGAAAGTGAGTGAGCTAGTCTTGTACCGTGCTCACATCAACCAGGCATGAGACAATAATGCTAAACACAGGTATTCAAATCCTGAAGGAGCGAAGACAAACGTGGGTAACTTAGTTTTGATTATAATGTATAACCTTGTTACCCAAAATGCTCGATTCGATTACATTATTTTGGAGTTTATTCCACTCATTCACAACATATCGCCTAATTAGTGTATGCCTTTATCCCCTTTAAGATAAAATTTATACAAGTTGAATCCACTGCTACGAGCTCTCTTGTTAGATATTTTAAGCATCTTTATATCCTCTTCATTTATTCCTAGTTAGCATTTGCGCACCTGCATATCTCAGAGAGAGCAAGTTCAGTGTTTTTATTATAATCCTCCTAACATGTACGTACGGCTCTAGAAAACTATATACGTACTATCATGTTTTTTATAGGCAGTCGGCTGACCTTCACCTCTGATATACCTTTGGTGAGTTTCAAGAGTTTTTCTACTCTCGGCGCTCAATTCTGAGCCAGGCTTGCTGGCCCACTTATCCATCACAGCCTGGTTAATTTGGCACTTGGCCAAACAGAAATCTTCTTAAATGTTCTTTTCTGCATTACTAGATATATTTCGTGAATGAATATATATAAACTTTTAATTTTCCCACCAAAACTAATTTAACAACCTCTTAACTTGCCTAAAATTAACGAATTACTGTATAATTTAATGTAATCCTGCCAGAACTCACTTAGGCCCACCTAAATTTAATTAGTGGCATTTAATATCAACATAATATATTTGGTTCACACTGATTTTCGCGGAGTTACTGTTATAATAACTTGGAACTTTCTTCTCAGGCAAAACGCTCGTTGTTTATATAAATAACTAAAATCCTCATCTTTGCCTTAAAAACATAAGATTAATGAACTATCGCCATAGCACTGTGAATTAGTAGTTTACACTAAGAACAACTTGTTGAGCCCCATGCTGCTCTTAGCCATACAGACCACCTAGACTAGATGTGTCACAAGTCTGCTAAGGACACCAGAGAGCTTCAGCTTTCAATAAAAGCTACTTGTGCTCGGAAAAGTTGAAGATACAATACAGTTAACTGTGGGCACCTAGCTGTGCATGGAAAAGTAGAAGATACAATACAGTTAACTGTGGGCACCTAGCTGTGCATGGAAAAGTTGAAGATACAATACAGTTAACTGTGGGCACCTAGCTGTGCATGGAAAAGTTGAAGATACAATACAGTTAACTGTGGGCACCTAGCTGTGCATGGAAAAGTAGAAGATACAATACAGCTATGTGCACCTAGTTGTGCTTCGAAAATAGAATATGCTGTACAGTTAACTGTGGGAACCTACCTGTGCTTAAAAACGTAGAAGATACAGTACAGTTAACCGTGGACACTATATTGTGCTTGAAAAAGTAAAAGATACAGTACAGTGTTAAATGTGGACACTTTATTATGCTTGAAAAAGTAGAAGATACAGTACAGTGTTAGATGTGGACAAATAAACATACTGATCACAAAAAAATATTCCTGACGCCAATAAACTAAATATAAAAATTACCGAAACCAGTGCATAAAAAGCTCTTTATGAATTTAGTTAAGTCACAAAGATATTATGGAACATAATTAACCTAATTCAAAATAGAAATATATACAAATTTTTTTTTTTAAAATTACCTAACCAGGACATTCTTAAACATACAAAGTCTCAAGAGATTTGTTGTATTTGGGCAGTAGCCCTAATATTAGGGCTACTTCCCTAATACAAGTGTTTTGCTTCATATTTTGTATTCATCAACTTACAGGTTAAGAGCTGTTATCCTATCTCATTTCATGTAAAATCCCAGCCCCGTCTAAGGTATAGTACCCTTACCCCTAAGATGCCACCCACATTAGTCTACTAATGCCCAGATATCTACTGCTACATGGTAATGGCACAGATAACTTTTGATCGTGAGCTGAGCGCTATAGTGTACTACCAAGCTATATGAAGTATGGCAAGGAATCACTTTAAAATGAGTGACTGCAATTATGCAAAAATGTCACCGAGAGCAATAAAATATTAGAAAAACGCGAGCACTTCTGTGCGGAAAGATGGTAGTTTCTACAGACAGGCGAATTAATAAGATATATACCTGAAGGACGTTTCCGGGGGTCAACACCCCCGCGGCCCTGTCCCAGACCAGGCCTGGAGGATCAAGGTTTGATCAACCAGGTTGTTACTGCTGGCCGTACGCAGTTCAACATACGAACCACAGACCGGCTGGTCAGGCACTGATTTGAGGAACTTGCCCAGTTCCCTCTTGCAGATCGCCAGAGATTTGTTGGTAGGGCGTTATAGGGTCGGGGAGGTCTGACGCGACGAATGCACCTTAGTGCATTCGTCGCGTCCCTGCTTTTGTTTTTAGTGGAGGTATTTTGCACTGTCTGCCAAATCTGTCATACGGAGTGATTTCGGTCCAACATCGTCGAAACTTTTCTCCTGCGCAGCAGATTTTAGTCGAATAATGATTATTAGGCTGGAGAGAAATGGAGAGGTAATCTTAGGCGATCAGTCTCCCAGCCTTGATAAGTGGTTAGTCCCTTAGCTTTAGTGACTGACCGCTTTCTATCAAGGCAAAGGGACTGATCACTTCAAATTATCTCTTCATGTCTACGTCTACTGTCTCCAGTGTTATAACCGTTTGTATTCAACTGTAAAAGCCTGCAGCGCAAGTGAAATATTTTGGCAATAAAGATAATTAAGTATTGCACGTGTGTCTTGTCAACTTGGTCGATATTGTATACCATACATAATATGACGTTGCTGTTAAGAGCTTACGGTGGGCCACGGAAGAACGACCGCTGGTTGCCTGTGAAACCGGTGCTCTTGAGTCAGGCACGAATTTGGTAAAGAAAAATGTTGTTAGTTTATTCATCAGACATATGACGTGACCCGGGTATTTACCATGTGGTGACCCGCTCATTTATTCATTAAAAGTGTTGTTAAGATGTTGTTGTGACCCTTGATATTAAAGAATCACCCAAAACACGTTTCTTAAATGTGGTACAGCCCTTAGCTCTCCACACAGCTAGATTATATGGTACAGCCCTTAGCTCTCCACACAGCTATATTATGTGGTACAGCCCTTAGCTCTCCACACAGCTATATTATGTGGTACAGCCCTTAGCTCTCCGCACAGCTAGATTATATGATACAGCCCTTAGCTCTCCACACATCTATATTATGTGGTACAGCCCTTAGCTTTCCGCACAGCTAGATTATATGGTACAGCCCTTAGCTCTCCACACAGCTATATTATGTGGTACAGCCCTTAGCTCTCCACACAGCTATATTATGTGGTACAGCCCTTAGCTCTCCACACAGCTAGATTATATGGTACAGCCCTTAGCTCTCCACACAGCTATATTATGTGGTACAGCCCTTAGCTCTCCACACAGCTATATTATGTGGTACAGCCCTTAGCTCTCCACACAGCTATATTATGTGGTACAGCCCTTAGCTCTCCACACAGCTAGATTATATGGTACAGCCCTTAGCTCTCCACACAGCTATATTATGTGGTACAGCCCTTAGCTCTCCAAAGTGCTAAACCTTTAGGGTCACATGGAAAATGAGAGGCATTCAGGTTTCATTCAAGGAAGTGGACGGTAGATCAAATTCCCTTGATCAAGAGCCCTTCACAGGCTTCAAGGAACCCACGATCCCCATATAAGCTATATAACTATAGTCACTTCCAGGGGTCACTGCCCCCGCGGCCCGGTCCCAGACCAGGACTCCTAGCAGCTGGCCTGATCTACGAGGCTGTTGGTGCCCTGTGACCAGATTTGGGAGTTTTCCTACTCCCGCGGCCCGGTCCAGGCCTCCCTCTTGATTGCCTGGTCGACCAGACTGTTGCTGACCCACCTGCCCACATATCCATTACAACCTGGTTGATCTTGCGCACCTCAAAGGTAATTTATTCTTGAAGGCGTCTACATTGGTTCCAGCAATATTTTTGAAATCTGCTGGTCGAGGGTTCAGACGTTTTAACCCACGAATAATGTGGTCTCGTCTTGTACGAGTGACTTCCCTGCTTTTCAATGGATCTATTTAACACTTCCATATCTTTCATTCCAGACGTTATGGTACTGATTAGATTTGGGACCAAGCCCTCCAGTATCTTCCACCTGCCTACCTGGAGGGTGTTCCAAGGGTCAACGCTCCCGCGACCCGGTCCATGACCAGGCCTCCCGATGGATCAGGGCCTGTTACTGCTGGCTGCATGCAATCCAACGTACGAACCATAGCCCGACTGGTCAGGTATTGACTTTAGGGATCTATCCAGTTCCCTCTTGAAGACAGCTAGCGGTCTACTGTTAATTTCCCTTATACGTATATGCTGGGAGGCTGCTGAACAGTTTTGGGTACCTAACACTTAGTTTTCTCTTATTGTACTCATGGTACTCCTGCTATTCATAGGGGGTATGTTGCACGGTCTGCAAAGTCTCTTGCTTTCGCAGGGAGTTATCTTGTACGCAGATTTGGGAGCAGTCCCTCTAGGATTTACCAAATGTAAATTATGATACATTTTTCTCGCCTGTCTTCCAAGGAGTACAGGTCAAGGGACATTAACGGTCCCAATAAGTGAGATGCCTGACTGTACTTATACGTGCAGTGAAAGTTCTCTGTATATTCTCCAGATCTGCATTTTATCCTACCTTGAAAACAGTTGTTAGTGTACAGCAGTATTCCAGCCTAGAGAGAACAAGTGACTAAGTGGATCATTAATGGCTTGGCCTCCCTTGTTCTGACGGTTCTCATTATCCATCCAATCATTTCCTCGCAGTTGTGATAATGACACTGTTGTGATCTTTGAAAATGAGATCCTCTGACAGTATCACTCCCAAGTCCTTCACATTAGTTTTCCGCTCTAGTATGTAATTATAATTTGTTTTATACTCCGATCTAGCATTTATTTCCTCAGATTTTCCATAACAGAGTAACTGAAATTTGTTTTCACTGAACTTCAGTTTGCTCTCTGCGACCCACTGGAAGACTTGGCTTATATCCGCTTGGAGGTTTACAGTGTCCTCAATGGATGACGCTCTCAGGCAAATTCTAGTATCGTCAGTGAGGAAAAGGATGAGGGCGAGTACTGTATTTTGTGGAACAGCTGTGGCAGCCTCTGGCTTAACTTTGTTTACTGTTATTCTTTGTGTTCTACATTATAGATCGAATTACTAAAGGTGTTTAAATAAGGTGCGTAATATTAGATGCACGATGGACCTGATGAGGGCAATACACACTTTGAAAGTCGCCAGTTAAATTAGGTAGCTAATAACTTAAACCATGCAATTCATTAGTTGTGAAAACTTTTGCACTAGGTAAAAGTAACAGATGACCCTAAATTAATATTTGGAAGAGCCTCGATAAGATTATGCGTAGTAGTTCTTGTTTCTATCTTCAAGAAAGTGTATAAATACATTGGAACACAAAGAGAGTTTACACAGGGAGATTACGATACCGATACCGATATTTTGACATATAATACCGAACTTACACACTGTTAAGAGGTGAAAAAAAATTGAATTCAGAAGTGTGAAGATAAATAAAGATAAGAGATATAAATAAAGTGAATAAAAGATCTATTCAAGACAGAATTCACATAAGAACATAACCACATAAGAAAGAAGGAGCACTGCAGCAGGCCTACTGGCCCATGCAAGGCAAGTCCAAGTCACCTATTGGTCCACAAGTGGATCGAACATGGGCGAATTCAGATTTAAAAAAACATAATTAGGACAAACTGCGAAGTTGCGTCATGGAAGATAACATTATAAGTGGCCTTAAAACATAGATTACAAAGATACATATATGTTGTGCCGAATAAGCCGAACCGGCGGGCTTCGCCTAAAATGCAAGGGTCATTTCTGCCGAATAAGCAAAGTGAAAAAATTTACGCAATAAATTTAAGAAAATCAATTTAAACAACGAAAAATATATAATTAATTTTATGTAATATTAAATAAATTTGAACTTATCTATGATATATTTAGTAGAATTTGTTTAAAAAATCATTAGGTTAGGTTAGGTGGGACTTCTAAATTAGGTTGGGCCACAAAAAATGTAATTTTTTACATCAATTTCAATGAAATTTTAGAACAGACTAATTTTTAAGGAAATTCGACCTAATTGACCAATTCGGCTTATTAGGTAGTATACAGGTATGTATATATATATATATATATATATATATATATATATATATATATATATATATATATGAACCAGTAGGGAAGGCGAGCAAACACAAGACAAAGCGGCGACAAGAAGCGTAGCCACAGGATTGGAAAGCGGCGACACAGCAAGGCGGGGGATGGTGGGGAGGAGGGTTGGTGTAGCAGCCGTGTCGACACTTCCTGGTCGCCAACACTTGCTTCACACCCTTAGGTGTTTCACATGTGTGCCCTATGGTGGGAAAAGTCTTCAAGACAGCGATGACTGCGGCACCGATGTGTCCCAATGTAGATGGTCGCAGTACACCAACCCTCGGGCAACCTATGACGCAATCCAACCCTGCCTCGACCTCACCTTGGCAAGTGCAGGTGGTGGGCAGCAAGGAGCAGGGGAGGAAGGAGCGGAAGAGGTAGGTGGGAGTGAGAGTCGAGAGGGGGTTAGGGTGAGGGGCAAACGATGGTATGGGGCAAACAAGGGTAATGTGCAATACTTACATAATTGACTTACTACTGCATCCAAAGTAGTTAGACTGTTGGGTTTAGTCCTGACTCTTTCTCTTCTACTTAAGCTCTTCCTCTCACCGGCTATTCTTCTTCTGTCCCCACTTCCCCCTCGCCCCTAGTGGGTCCTTACCTGAGAGTCTGAACTAACTAATGTGCAAGGCAAGGTGATGTGCAAGGCGGAATTTAGGGCAAGGTGGGGTGAGGAGGATGTGTAGGGTGATGGGAAGGCGGGGACGAGGTGGGAAAAAGGGGAAGGTATGGTATGGGAAAACATGGGTGAGATGGGGTAAGGTAAGGAGACGAGGTTGAAGGAGAGGTTAGTTGGGGAGGGGGTCAGGCGGAGGTGAAGGAGTGAAGTGTGAAGGAAAGGGAGGGGGACGGGGAGATGAGGTGGTGGTGAGGAAGTAGTTGGGGTGAAGTGGAGATGAAGGCATGGTAAGGGTGAGGTCAGGACTGTGAAGGGGTGAAGTAGGAGGGAGGAGAGGTTGGCATGGGGGAAGGGTTAGGTGCAGGTGAAGGAGGGTTGATGTGGGGAGGAAGAGGTTGGCATGAGGGAGGGGGTAGGTGGTCAAGGAGGGGTGAGGTTGGGAAGAAGAGGTTGCCATGACGGAGGGGTAAGGTAGAGAGGTGATGTGGGGGACGGAGAGGTTGGGGTGAAGGTGGGGGCACAAGGGAGTGAGAATCAGCTGACAAGTGGAATATTCAGAGCAGCACCCCGCGCCGTGTTCCATCAACAATCTGGTGTTTCCTTCATCTTGCGCGTGTAGTCAGGTGGGCTGCCCACCACCCACCACCACCACACATTCACATCAAGCCACCATAAAACAACTACATAAACATGAAAGTGCTTCACATTTCTTGCAGTGGTGATTGAGGTGGTGTGTCGTGTTCCACACCACTTATCGATCCGTTCTGTGGTCTCTCCCTCACATAACATTCTCCTGCATCTCTGGGCGACGCACGGACCATTAAATGCGTCATGCCGAAGCACACGCACGTTAAGGAAGAAAATAAATATTTCACGGCCCAAGAAGCCAGATTGGGGAACTTCTCGCATTTTCAAATAGATTTATAAACTCTCTCAAGTACTATTGTGGAAGATTTACTTACCTCGCCGGCTGAAGGGCCGGACCCTCACAGCAACTCTTATCTTATCCATGACGAAGAATTGTTTGCGACACCAAGACACCGAAAATATTTTTAAAATTCACTCCATATTGAGAGTTTAAGTTATCAGGGACGATGAGACCTCCCTCCTCACTGGCTCATCACAGACTGAGTCAGAACATCCGGGGACCTGAGAACAAGTCGCTAGCGGCCACACATTACCAGAGCTCACCATAACAACATCATCTTACACCCTTATATATACTTCTGCATCCCCATTTGTATTTATACCTTTTATCACTGTTACAGATTTTATACGTAATGCAAGCATTAATGATGCTGAAACTTTCAAGGGAGTAAAAACTGCACGTAAGGATAATATGGAAGCATCATTATCAAGTCCATTTTCTGTTGAGAAGGACTCTGGCAGCGGTGACTTGTTCCTTCAGCAATGGCTGATGCTAGGCGTTAAATTCCAGTAAGAATCCAAAAAGCCGATTTATCTGCTTTTCATATCATATGAAGATAAAGCTGGAATGTTTTAAATCTTATGTTGGTGTATCGTCATTTTGCTCTAACACTGGTAGACAGAAAGTGTGAGCATCACCATGACTACACTATTATTACACCTTCGCACTAACACCTCACGTGAAGATCTTTCATAAATATTCATAAGAATGAATGGGGAACACTGTTAGGTAAACACAGGAGCAGCTTCCAACCCCTCGTCTGGGAGGTTGTGCCAGTGTCTTCAAAACCACAATACTCATCTCTCCTCTTTGAAATAATTTTTGAAATCAAGTGTTTTGTATGCATTTTCCTATGCTGACTTTAAAGGCATCATATACGTCGCCAGACAAATAAAAAACTGCATGGGAAAAAGTCACATTGACTTTGTTGGATTACCTTAAGTCTGCTTAATATATATTACTGTATTTAATACATATTTATTGCAACCTTTGCATAAATTTAAATACTATCTGTAAATCTATATGCAGTTAGTCTAAAAATAAAGTTTATCTTTGTACATTTACATTTTAATATGCAAGTCTGATTACTGTTCTTCCAGAATATTCATGTTGATGTTCTTGTCTTGTTGTTTAACAGAGTTCACAATCCTGGCTTATAAAGCAACAATTGTTTTAAAATCAACCAGCATGTAAATTCATCGTTCTAAAAACTACGCGTAAAATCAGTGTGTATATGATGAAATTTCTATGTTTCATTAATGTCCAATAATTTAGGCTAACAGTCCTCTTCAAGGCTGGCGAAATTACTGAGCTGGAAAATACAGAGAACCTTCACAGCTCGTATAAACTCAGTCAAGCACCTAAATTACTGGAAGCGCCTTAAGTCCCTGGAACTATACTCATAGAACGTAGGCGAGAAAGATACATCACAATCTACACCTGGAAGATACTGAGGGCATTGGCCCCAAATCTGCACACCGAAATTACTACTTATGAACACAAGAGGC
Source organism: Cherax destructor (assembly GCA_009830355.1). Taxonomy (NCBI): domain Eukaryota; kingdom Metazoa; phylum Arthropoda; class Malacostraca; order Decapoda; family Parastacidae; genus Cherax; species Cherax destructor. The sequence goes on from WNWK01006311.1 coordinate 89,072, forward strand.
TTGGAAGACGGTGCAGGATACCTCCAATGAAAACCAGGAGAACTATGATCTTGTACACTGAGAGAGAAATCAATAAGTGTTAAGGGACCACGACTCTTCAGCATCCTCCCTTCATGCATAAAGGTGATTACGAACAAACCCCTTGCTATCTTCAAGAGGGAATTTGACAGATTCCTCAGAATAGTTCCTGATCAGCCAGGTTGTGGTGCATACTCTGGGCTGCGGGCGGTGGGCAGTAGCAGCTTGATCGATTAAGCCAGGAACTAGGAGGCCTGGTCTGGGAGCAGGCCGCAGGGGCCGTGACCTCCGGAAGCGGGTCCAGGTAAACTCCAGGTCCTAAGATACGTTGATTTTAGCAAAGATATGCTAAGTGTCTATACTAGTTTTGTTTCAAAGTTAAAAGAGTGTACATGTTAATTCACGAAATATATTTTCCTAATAGATCTATGTTAGTGCAGCTAGGTTTGTTTGAGTCAGGAAACTGTTAGGGCAGAACTGTTAAAAGAGTGCCTATAAAGATCTATGTTTGAATAATGATTACTAGCAGAAGCTATCAGAAACACTGCCGGAATGATTGTAGAAAGGTTCAAGAGGAAACTAGACAAGTACTTCCGCTAAGTGCCGGATCAACTAGGCTGTGATGGATATGTAGGCCAGCGGGCCACAAGCAGCAAAAGCCTGGCTAATCAAGCAAACACCAGACCAGCCTGACCCAGCATCGGGCTGAAGGAGTAAGAAAACACTTAAAACCCGTCAATAATTAAATTACACTGAAATACACCGAGAAAATACACAAAAACCCAGACTTAGGGGACTGACACACATGACGACGTTTCGGTCTAATTTAGACCATTAACTAGCCACACTAGCCACACTAGCCACACTAGTCACACTAGCCACACTAGTCACACTAATCACACTAGACACACTAGTCAAATGAATCAGGAAGAAGCTAGAGACGCTGAATACAATGCTATAAATTCTTGATATTAAGGAAAGAGAAAAATCTGAAATTTGAATGAGAATAATACTGTTTCTCCAGGCTAACAACAGTAAAACACTCCACACTCTCAACAACTATAATTAAAATACCATAAGCTTAAGAATAATTTTTATATGAATTATAATATATATATATATATATATATATATATATATATATATATATATATATATATATATATATATATATATATATATATATATATATATAATCTCTCGCTGGCACTGACGACTTCCTGCTAGAGGACACTGGAAAAACTACAGATTTCGTAATGAATCTCGTACTATACCTTATCATATTTAGTTTCCTTCAACCAACAGATTAATGACTAATTCATGGTTGTCTAGGCAGGACCACGAGTCATTGATGTAGCCAATGGTACTTTCCTTGACGCTCCTCACGGTTCCAAGACCATCGACCTGATTCTAGGGGAAAAAAAAAACCTGTAACCTCTAGAAGATGGAAAGCAAGATCGGGTTTGAAGACACTGATTCACATACCTTCCATCTACTCACCAGATGACTATCAGTCCCCATCCCTTAAACCTCACCTAATCTTTGTGGTGCTCCCTCTCCATCAACAATCACAAACAAAAGTAACACGACAACCTTCTACAGTCCATATTAGAAAACGTCCTGAATTTTTTCCTGGTGGCGAACAATGGATGCAAGCCTCACTTCTGGTGCCTCACTTCTGGTGCCTCCCTTCTGGTGCCTCATTTCTGGTGCCTCACTTCTGGTGCCTCACTTCTGGTGCCTCACTTCTGGTGCCTCACTTCTGGTGCCTCACTTCTGGTGCCTCACTTCTGGTTACGTAGACTTGATCCCAAATTGCCTTGACATCTTTCACATCCTCCTACACGGTATCAAATTAACTAGTAAAGTAAATTTTAGCAGGCCTCTGGGTGATTGGCAGGAGGGCGTAACTCCACCTTCACTAGCGCCATTACTGATGGGAAGACTCATTTCTTCAGCATCAAAACCAGCTGCAATGCTTACCTGCGAACACTCTAACTGGAACAGCCTCATTGCAAAAAAAACAACTGAATAGCTGTGTTTGTTACCGCAACAGGGATATTGTCTTTCCCAAAGCTGTGAGCACATATCACTCCGGAGACTTTCAACAGTTTTTTTTTCAGTAATGGATGCAAGTTTGGACTACCAGACCGTCTATCGCGCAGTGGTTCTTCCTCTTGTACCAATTTACACTGAATTTGAGTGTGTATGTGGCAAGGAACAAGATAAGCAACATTGTCTAAACTATTCAGGTTCCAAGGGTTGACATTCAAGCCACAACGAATTCAACATCACAAGAGAAGCCTTGCCATGACTGAGTGCTCTGCTGAGGGAGAACCCCGGTACCTAACATCTGGTAATCTCAGCATTCCTGCTAAACACACTGATGTGATCACAAGCTGTCCCTGACAGAGTGACAGACAACAGGTGTGGGACTATACCTGTGTATCTACTCTGACACCTATATCCGCTTAAGTGTTGGGTTAACAAAGGGATGCTGCTGACCTTAGGGAAAAAACAAACTCAACAAGGTACGAGGACTTGGTTCATCAGTACCAATTTCTCCCAAGAGGATGGATGACCCATGGACTCGGGAAACAGTCTTCCTCAACGAACTGGTTTCCACGTTCTTCACAACTACCAGAAGTTCTAGAAATTTTATATTGCAATCCAGAGGGAGCATGTCTGATGACGTCTTCTATACCTCAGTCCCTAAGACTGTCCAGAGACACAGCAGCTACACCTCAGTCCCTAACACACTCCAGGGATGTAGCTACACTTCACAGTCCCTAAGACTGTCCAGGGACGCAGGCACACCTCACAGTCCCTAAGACTGTCAGGAACGCAGGTACACCCCACAGTCCTTAACATTGTCTAGGGACGCAGGTACACCTCACAGTCCCTAACACTGTCCAGGGACGCAGGCCACCAGCGCCAGGGAACAAAACTTTGATTAATTTTTAACCTACGATAGCACAACAAAGTCACATTGTGTACTGTATTTGTTGCCCAGCTACCCTCAGACTGCCACCCACGACACCTAACACCCAGGTACATATTTACTGCCGGGTAAACATAGTAAGCAGATGTAAGGATACTAACACCCAAACACTTACTAGATAAAAGGTCAGCAGGTGTCAGGAGACTTACACGCCACAATGCGCCCGGGAATTAACCCGGGTCCTTTGGTTAGTTTTCACCATAATTATTATCTCACGTCTGCCCATAATTTTCTCTACCTGTATTTTTTTTAAATTTAATCTTGCATATTCCATTAAAAATATTTTATATTGTCTTTTAAATTTATATATTTTTTTACTGTTTCCATCCGAGAGATTTTATGGCTGAGTTATATATGATGGTGCGGTAAACCCAGATGTAGCGTGCAGGTGTAGCGTGCACACACCTGTGTACGTGCAAATGTATCGTGCACACACATACACACCTGTATGTATGTGCAGGTGTAGCGTACAAACACACCTGTGATACACAAAAACATTTTTATTATAAGACTGTAAATTTAAAAGAAATATTATATGAATATACTTGGGGTTGTGGGGGAGGGGAGGTAAGGGGGAAGGTGAGGGGGGTAGGAAGGAAGGTGAGAGGAGGAGGTAAGGGGAAGGTGAGGGAGGGGAGGTAAGGGGAAGGTGAGGGAGGGGAAGGTAAGGGGGAAGGTGAGGGAGGGGGAGGTAAGGGGGAAGGTGAGGGGAGGGGGAGGTAAGGGGGAAGGTGAGGGGAGGGGGAGGTAAGGGGGAAGGTGAGGGGAGGGGGTGGTAAGGGGGAAGGTGAGGGGAGGGGGTGCGCCCACCAGGTGCCTATCATCACACAAATTGTTAATTAGGTAAGTCAGAGCTGGGACACACCTGGTCACTCAGGCACTAGTATCACCTCACCACTCTGGTGTGTTGTCACCACTCTGTGTGTGTTGTCACCACTCTGTGTGTGTTGTCACCACTCTGTGTGTGTTGTCACCACTCTGTGTGTGTTGTCACCACTCTGTGTGTGTTGTCACCACTCTCTTGGTGTTGTCACCACTCTCTGTGTGTTGTCATCACTCTGTGTGTGTTTTCATCACTCTGTGTGTGTTATCACCACTCTGTGTGTGTTATCACCACTCTGTGTGTGTTGTCACCACTCTGTGTGTGTTGTCACCACTCTGTGTGTGTTGTCACCACTCTCTTGGTGTTGTCACCACTCTCTGTGTGTTGTCATCACTCTGTGTGTGTTTTCATCACTCTGTGTGTGTTGTCATCACTCTGTGTGTGTTGTCACCACTCTGTGTGTTGTCACCACTCTGTGTGTTGTCACCGTTCTGTGTGTTTTCATCACTGTGTGTGGTGTCACCACCACTGTGTGTGTTGTCACCATTCAGTGTGTGTTGTCACCACTCTGTGTGTGTTGTCACTACTCTCTGTGTGTTGTCACCACTCAATGCATGCTGTCACCACACAGTGTATGTTGTCACCACACAGTGTGTGTTGTCACCACTCTGTGTGTGTTGTCACCACTCTCTTGGTGTTGTCACCACTCTCTTGGTGTTGTCACCACTCTCTGTGTGTTGTCATCACTCTCTGTGTGTTGTCATCACTCTGTGTGTGTTGTCATCACTCTCTGTGTGTTGTCATCACTCTGTGTGTGTTGTCAACACTCTGTGTGTGTTGTCCCCACTCTGTGTGTTGTCACCACTGTGTGTGTTGTCACCACTCTGTGTGTGGTGTCACCACCACTGTGTGTGTTGTCACCATTCAGTGTGTGTTGTCACCACTCTGTAAGTGTTGTCACTACTCTCTCTGTGTTGTCACCACTCAGTGTATGCTGTCACCACACAGTGTATGTTGTCACCACAGTGTGTGTTGTCACCACTCAGTGTATGTTGTCACCACACAGTGTGTGTTGTCACCACATAGTGTATGTTGTCAACACACAGTGTGTGTTGTCACCACACAGTGTGTGTTGTCACCACACAGTGTATGTTGTCACCACACAGTGTGTGTTGTCACCACTCAGTGTATGTTGTCACCACACCGCATAATGTCACCACAGTGTGTGTTATCACCATACAGTATATGTCACCATGCAGTGTATGCTGTCACCACAGTGATACCACACAGTGTATGTTGTCAATACAGAGTAGGTTATCACCATAGTGTATAACTGCATACTATCACCACATAGTGCATATTGTCACCACAGTGTATGCTGTTATCAGTGTATGTCACCACTGTGAATGTTGTCACCTATGTATGTCACCACAGTGTATGCTGTTATCAGTGTATGGCACCACAGTGTATGTCTCCACAGTGTATGTCACCACAGTGTATGCTGTTATCAGTGTATGGCATCACAGTGTATGTCTCCACAGTGTATGTCACCACAGTGTATGTCACCATAGTGTATGGTGTCACCAGTGTGAGGCACCACAGTGTATGTCACCACAGTGTATGTCACCACAGTGTATGTCACCACAGTATATAGTGTCACCAGTGTGTCACCACAGTGTATGGTGTGTGTGTGTGTGGCGTACGTTGAGTACATTATAAGAGACGTACATCACACACAACACACTCCTGTCGACCATCAATAACCAACTTTAAGCACACTAGTTCATCGTGTATTCGAATGCTTGGCTACACTGGGACCTCTAGTTTGCGCTGGAGGTCTTCCAGCCAGAGTGAAAGAAGAAGTCTCAGGGGCACCTACCTTTTATGCAGGGGCAGCACTGTAATGTCAGATCCTCACGAGCCTCGAGCTGGCTGACACCTAACTAAAGCCTGTCCTCTGTATGGGTGTTCAGAGATGTAGCACTGAGAGTTATCATACATTTTCTCTCAGTCAGCTCACATTATGGTATTTGGTAAACTTATTGTACGTCTGTTTGTTGGTGGGAATATATGGTAAAAAATGCTAACATCTGACGTATACCTTATTCCTCATTCTGTGACTTGATTTATTGTGTTTATGCTGGTATCCTGCAATACCAGGTACGACACGCCTCTGAAGGTACCTGTGTTTCTTATGAATGATACTGAGTCTACTGCCAGGCCTGGTATATCGATATGTTAGTTAGAAGTATGCTGAGAAAGTCTGGTATATCAACAATAATGACTATGCTGCTAGGCCGGGTATATCAGCATAACACTAAAAGATATGCTGGCATACTGGATATACCAATACAAAACTATGTTGGTATACTGAACATACCAACACAACAAGTTAGTATGCTGGGTATACCAACATACTAACTTGTTGTATGCTGGGTATGCCAACACACTAACTTGTTGTATGCTGGGTATGCCAACACAATACTGTTGGTATGCTGCGTATATCAAGACAATACCGATCGCATGCTGGATATACCAACATAATACTGTTGGTATGCTGGATATACCAACACAATACTGTTGGTATGCTGCGTATACCAAGACAATACTATTGGTATGCTGGGTATACCGATACAATACTGTTGGAATGCTGGGTATTCAGACAATACTGTTGGTATGCTGGGTATACCAACACAATACTGTTGGTATGCTGAGTATACCAACACAGTACTGTTGGTATGCTGGGTATACCGACACAATACTGTTGGTATGTTGGGTATACCGACACAGTACTGTTGGTATGCTTGGTATACCGACACAATACTGTTGGTATGCTGGGTATACCAACATAATACTGTTGGTATACCGACACAGTACTGTTGGTATACCGACACAGTACTGTTGGTATGCTAGGTATACCGACACAATACTGTTGGTATACTGGGTATACCAACACAGTACTGTTGGTATGCTAAGTATACCGACACAATACTAATGGTATACTGGGTATACCAACACAATACTTATTATACTGGTATACCAAGAGAGGACACGACTACTGAGGTAAGTTCCGGGAACTTGAACTTACTTTCAAGCTGACCATGTGAAAGATTGTTGTATCTTATGAAAGATTGAGTGTGTGTGTGTGTGTGTGTGTGTGTGTGTGTGTTTGTGTGTGTTTGTGTGTGTGTTTGTGTGTGTGTGTTTGTGTGTGTGTATTTGTGTGTGTGCATGTGTGTGTTAGTTACCATTTTGTCCTAGGCACATGTCGATTAGACACTAGGCCTATATGTGTGTGTGTGTGTTTGTGTATGTGTTTGTGTGTGTGTTTGTGTGTGTGTACATGTGTGTGTGTATGTGTGTGTGTTAGTTACCATTTTGTCCTAGGCACATGTCGATTAGACACTAGGCCTATATGTGTGTGTGTGTGTGTGTGTGTGTGTGTGTGTAAGGAAACACTTCGAAATGTTTCGGCCCCGCCGGGAATTGAACCCGGGCCCTCCGTGCGTGAAGCAAGAGCGCTAGCCACCATGCCATCGGGGCGTGTGTGTGTGTGTGTGTGTGTGTGTGTGTGTGTGCATGTGTGTACTCACCTAGTTGTACTCACCTAGTTGTGGTTGCAGGGGTCGAGTAATAGCTCCTGGCCCCGCCTCTTCACTGGCCGCTACTGGGCCTCTCTCCCTTCGCCGTGAGCCTTATCATACCTCTTCTTAAAGCTATGAATGGATCCTGCCTCCACTACATCGCTTCCCAAGCTATTCCACTTCCCAACAACTCTGTGACTGAAGAAATACTTCCTAACATCCCTGTGATTCATCTCAGTCTTCAACTTCCAGCTGTGCCCCCTTGTTGCTGTGTCCCATCTCTGGAACATTCTGTCTCTGTCCACCTTGTCAATTCCTCTCAGTATTTTATATGTCGTTATCATGTCTCCCCTTACTCTCCTGTCCTCCAATGTCGTCAGGTCGATTTCCCTTAACCTCTCCTCGTAGGACATACCCCTTAGCTCCGGGACTAGTCGTGTTGCAAACCTTTGCACTTTCTCTAGTTTCTTTATGTGCTTGGCTAGGTGTGGGTTCCAAACTGGTGCTGCGTACTCCAGTATGAGCCTAACGTACACAGTGTACAGGGTTCTGAACGATTCCTTGATGTCGAAATGCTGTTCTTAGGTTTGCTAGGCGCCCGTATGCTGCAGCAGTTATTTGGTGATGTACGCCTCAGGAGATGTGCTTGGTGTTATACTCACCCCAAGATCTTTTTCCTTGGGTGAGGTTTGTAGTCTCTGACCCCCTAGATTGTACTCCGTCTGCGGTCTTCTTTGCCCTTCCCCAATCTTCATGACTTTGCACTTGGTGGGGTTGAACTCCAGGAGCCAATTCCTGGACCAGTCCTGCAGCCTGTCCAGATGTGTGTGTTTGTGTGTGTGTGTATGTGTGTGTGTGTGTATGTGTGTGTGTGTTTGTGTGTGTGAGTGTGTGTGTACTCACCTAATTGTACTCACCTAATTGTGGTTGCTCCTGGCCCCGCCTCTTCACTGATCGCTACTGGGTCCCCTCTCTCCCTGTTCCATGAGCTTTATCATACCTCGTCTTAAAGCAATGTATGATTCCTGCCTCCACTACATCACTTGCTAGACTATTCCACTTCCTGACTACTCTATGGCTGAAGGAATACTTCCTAACATCCATTTCACTCATCTGAGTCTTCAACTTCCAATTGTGACCCCTTGTTTCTGTGTCCCCTCTCTGGAACATCCTGTCTCTATCTACCTTGTCTATTCCACGCAGTATTTTGTATGTCGTAATTATGTCTCCCCTAACCCTCCTGTCCTCCAGTGTTGTCAGGCCGATTTTCCTTAACCTTTCTTCGTAGGACATAACCCTTAGCTCTGGAACTAGCCTTGTTGCAAACCGTTGCACTTTCTCTAACTTCTTGACGTGCTTGACCAGCTATGGGTTCCAAACTGGTGCTGCATACTCTAGTATGGGCCTGACGTACACGGTGTACAGTGTCTTGAACAATACCTTACTAAGGTATCGGAACGCTATTCTCAGGTTTACCAGTCGTCCGTATGCTACAGCAGTAATCCGGTTGATGTGTGCTTCCGGAGACTTGCTTGGTGTTATACTCACCACAAGATCTTTCTCCTTGAGCGAGGTTTGCAGTCTTTGGCCACCTAGCCTATACTCTGTCTGCGGTCTTCTTTGCCCTTCCCCGATCTTCATATCTTCATGACTTTGCATTTGGCAGGGTTAAATTCGAGAAGCCAGTTGCTGGACCAGGTGTCCAGCCTGTCCAGGTCTCTTTGAAGTCCTGCCTGATCCTCATTTGATTTAATTCTCCTTATTAACTTCACATCATCTGCGAACAGGGACACTTCTGAGTCTATCCCGTCCGTCATGTCATTCACATATACCAAGAATAGCACTGGTCCTAGTACTGACCCCTGTGGGACCCCGATCAGTCACAGGCGCCCACTGTGCTACCTCATCACGTACCATGACCCGTTGTTTACTCCCTGTTAGGTATTCTCTGATCCACTGCAGTGCCCTTCCTGTTATACACGCCTGATCCTCTAACTTCTGCACTAATCTCTTATGAGGAACTGTGTCGAAGGCCTCCCTGCAGTACAAGAAAATGCAATCAACCCACCCGTCTCTCTCGTGTCTTACTTGTTACTTTCTCATAGAACTCCAGAAGGTTTGTGACACAAGATTTACTTTCCATAAATCCGTGCTGGTTGTCGTTTATAATCTTGTGCCGTTCCAGGTGCTCCACCATTCTCCTCCTGATAATCTTCTCCATGTGTGTACTCACCTAGTTGTGGTTGCAGGGGTCGATTCATAGCTCCTGTCCCCGCCTCTTCACTGGCCGCTACTGGGTCACTCTCCCTGCGCCATGAGCTTTATCATATCTCTTCTTAAAGCTATGAATGTGTGTGTGTGTGTTTGTGTGTGTGTGTGTGTGTGTTTCTGTGTGTTTGTGTTTGTGTGTGTGTGTGTGTTTGTGTGTGTGTGTGTGAATGTGTGTGTTTGTTTGTGTGTGTGTGTGTGCGTGTGTGTGTTTGTGTTTGAGTGTGTGTGTGTGTGTGTGTGTTTGTGTTTGTGTGTATGTGTACTCACCTAATTTTACTCACCTAATTGTGGTTGCAGGGGTCGAGACTCAGCTCCTGGCCCCGCCTCTTCACTGTCCACTACTGGGTCTCTGCTCTCCCTGCTCCATGAGCTTTATCATACCTTGTCTTTAAACTATGTATGGTTCCCTCCTCCACTATATCGTTCGCTAGACTATTCCACTTCCTAACTACTCTATGGCTGAAGAAGTGCTTCCTAACATCCCTTTGACTCATCTGAGTCTTCAGCTTCCAGTTGTGTCCCCTTGTTTCTGTGTTCCCTCTCTGGAACATCCTGTCACTATCTACCTTGTCGATTCCCTGCCGTATTTTGTATGTCGTTATCATGTCTCCTCTAACCCTTCTGTCCTCCAGTGTTGTTAGTCCTATTTCCCTCAACCTTTCTTGGTTTGCCAGTCGCCCATATGCTGCCGCGGTTATCTGGTTGATGTGTGTTTCCGGAGACGTGCTTGGCGTTATACTCACCCCAAGGTCTTTCTCTTTTGATGAGGTTTGTAGCTTTTGTCCACCTAGCCTGTACTCTGTCAGCGGTCTTCTTTGCTCTTCTCCGATCCTCATGACTTTGCATTTGGTGGGGTTAAGTTAGAGAAGCCAGTTGCTTGACCAGATGTCAAGCTTGTCCAGGTCTCTTTGAAGTCCTGCTTGGTCTTCATCCGATGTGATTCTCCTCATTAATTTCACATCATCTGCGAACAGACACACTTCTGAGTCTATTCCGTCCGTCATGTCATTCACATATACCAATAATAGCACTGGTCCTAGGACTGACCCCTGCGGTACACCGCTCGTCACCGGCACCCACTGTGATACCTCATCACGCACCATGACCCGTTGTTGCCTCCCTGTGAGGTATTCCCTGATCCATTCCAGTGCCCTTCCTGTTATACACGCTTGGTCTTCCAACTTCTTTACTAATCTCATATGAGGAACTGTGTCGAAGGCCTTCCTGCAGTCCTTGAAAATGCAGTCAACCCACCCTTCTCTCTCTTGCCTTACCTCTGTTACTTTATCATAGAACTCCAGGAGGTTTGTTACACAGGATTTGCCTTCCCTGAATCCGTGCTGTCTGACGTTGATTATCCTGTTCTGCTCCAGATGCTCCACCATTCTTTTCCTGATGATTTTCTCTAAGACTTTGCACACTATACACGTAAGTGACACTGGTCTATAGTTTAGTGCCTCTTTTCTGTCTCCTTTTTTAAAGATGGGGACTACGTTGGCCTTTTTCCATATCTCAGGTAGCTGCCCAGTTTCAAGGGATGTGTTGAATATTATGGTAAGTGGCACACTCAGAACCTCAGCTCCTTCCCGAAGGACCCACGGGGAGATATTGTCCGGACCCATCGCCTTTGAGGTATCAAGGTCACTGAGTAACTGCTTCACCTTCCCCTCAGTTGTGTGTATGCCCTTCAGCACTTGATACATCCCTTGTTGGTGATGCACCCCATCCTGTCTACTCAGCTGCCTTCCTGCCTCCACTGTGAATACTTCCTTAAACCTAGAGTTGAGCTCCTCACATACCTCTTGATCATTACTTGTGAGTTCCCCATCCTCTCTCCTCAGCCTTATTACCTGGTCCTTGACTGTTGTCTTCCTTCTGATGTGACTGTACATCAGATTCGGGTCAGACTTGACTTTCGATGCTATGTCATTTTCGTACTGTTTCTGGGCCTCCCTCCGTACCTGTGCATACTCGTTTCTAGCTCTTCGACTAATCTCTTTGTTTACTTGGGTTCTATGCCTTCTGTACCTTTTCCATTCTCTGACACTCTGAGCCTTCGCCTCCCTGCACCTTTGAGTAAACCAGGGGCTCTTTCTGGTCTTCCCATTTAATCTTTTTCCTTTGGGTATAAACCGTTCCTCTGCCTCCTTGCTCTTTGCCGCTACGTATTCCATCATTTCATTTACTGACTGTCCTTGTTTGTGTGTTTGTGTGTGTGTGTGTGTGTGTGTGTGCATGTGTACTCACCTAATTGTACTCACCTAATTGTGGTTTCAGGGGTCGAGACTCAGCTCCTGGCCCCGCTGTGTGTGTGTGTGTATGTGTGTGTGTGTGTATGTATGGGTGTTGGTGTGTGTGTGTGTGTGTATGTGTGTGTATATGTGTGTGTGTGTGTGTGTGTGTGTGTGTGTGTGTGTATGAGTGAGAGTTTGGCTGTACATTTTGAAAGCAGAAACAGTAACTTCAACAGTAGTAACATCAGCAACAACGTCGGTAGCAACAGATTCAACCAATTACAACAATGTCCGCAACAGCAGGGTCAACAGCATTAGCAGCAGACACAGCGCTGGTATTAACAGCAGCAGCAGCCATTTCGACAGTAGTAGAAGCCACCAGCAGTAGCACTAATCACAGTGGAAGTAGAACTCCAGCAGTAACATCATAAGTAACAACAGCAAAAGCTGCAGTAGCAGCCACAGCAATATTCAAACAGCACTATGACGTGCAGCAGCAGCTACACGACTAACCCCAGACCAACTAACACTCAAGACAACACAACACCCCAAGTACAACAGTAAACTCAAGACAACACAACACTCAAGACAACACAACACTCAAGACAACATAACACTCAAGACAACACAACACTCAAGACAACACAACACTCAAGACAACACAACACTCAAGATAACACAAGCACAACAACAGCACCAGCAGCAACAAGCCGTAGATGCAGCCTCAAGACACATACTCTCAAGCAACCACTCAAGTAACTGTATACTCAAGACAACACAACACTCAAGACAACACAACACTCAAGACAACACAACACTCAAGACAACACAACACTCAAGACAACACAACACTCAAGACAACACAACACTCAAGACAACACAACACTCAAGACAACACAACACACAAGATAACACAACACTCAAGACAACACAACACTCAAGACAACACAACACTCAAGACAACACAACACTCAAGACAACACAACACTCAAGACAACACAACATTCAAGACAACACAACACTCAAGACAACACAACATTCTGACAACACAACACTCAAGACAACACAACACTCAAGACAACACAACACTCAAGACAACACAACACTCAAGACAACACAATATTCTGGACAACACAACACTGAAGACAACACAGCACTCAAGACAACACAACATTCTGGACAACACAACACTGAAGACAACACAACACTCAAGACAACAACACTCAGACAACACAGCACTCAAGACAACACAGCACTCAAGACAACACAACACTCAAGACAACACAACACTCAAGACAACACAACACTCAAGACAACACAACACTCAAGACAACACAACACTCAAGACAACACAACACTCAAGACAACACAACATTCTGGACAACACAACACTCAAGACAACACAACACTCAAGACAACACAACATTCTGGACAACACAACACTGAAGACAACACAACACTCAAGACAACACAACACTCAAGACAACACAACATTCTGGACAACACAACACTGAAGACAACACAACACTCAAGCTAACAATCATTTTTACTGTTTCATGTTTCATTTATTGTTTTTCCATAGCGAAGAAGCTAACATTTGTCCTCGTTGAACTTGGTATTGTTTTGTGTGGCCTTCTGGAAGACATGGTTTATGTCTGCTTGGAGGTTTATGTCTGCTTGGAGGTTTATGTCTGCTTGGAGGTTTATGTCTGCTTGGAGGTTTATGTCTGCTTGGAGGTTTATGTCTGCTTGGAGGTTTATGTCTGCTTGGAGGTTTATGTCTGCTTGGAGGTTTATGTCTGCTTGGAGGTTTATGTCTGCTTGGAGGTTTATGTCTGCTTGGAGGTTTATGTCTGCTTGGAGGTTTATGTCTGCTTGGAGGTTTATGTCTGCTTGGAGGTTTATGTCTGCCTGGAGGTTTATGTCTGCTTGGAGGTTTATGTCTGCTTGGAGGTTTATGTCTGCTTGGAGGTTTAATGTCTTCAATGGGTGCCACTCTCATACAAAGTCTAGTAAAGAAGAAAGAGGACGACACAGTGCCATGGTTTGTCTCTCTCTGTCACACATGATAAGAAGAAAATACTGGAAACGAGTACTGTGTTGAACAGAGCTTGTCACTGTATTGAGCAGACCTTGACACTGTATTGAGCAGACCTTGTCACTGTATTGAGCAGACCTTGTCACTGTGTCTTGAGCAGACCTTGTCACTGTATTGAGCAGACCTTGTCACTGTCTTGAGCAGACCTTGTCACTGTATTGAGCATACCTTGTCACTGTGTCTTGAGCAGACCTTGTCACTGTGACTTGAGCAGACCTTGTCACTGTGACTTGAGCAGACCTCGTCACTGTGTCTTGAGCAGACCTTGTCACTGTGTCTTTAGCAGACCTTGACACTGTGTCTTGAGCAGACCTTGACACTGTGTCTTGAGCAGACCTTGTCACTGTGTCTTGAACAGACCTTGTCACTGTGTCTTGAGCAGACCTTGTCACTGAGTCTTGAACAGACCTTGTCACTGTGTCTTGAGCAGACCTTGTCACTGTGTCTTGAGCAGACCTTGTCACTGTGTCTTGAGCAGACCTTGTCACTGTGTCTTGAGCAGACCTTGTCACTGTGTCTTGAACAGACCTTGTCACTGTGTCTTGAGCAGACCTTGTCACTGAGTCTTGAACAGACCTTGTCACTGTGTCTTGAGCAGACCTTGTCACTGTGTCTTGAGCAGACTTTGTCACTGTCTTGAGCAGACCTTGTCACTGTGTCTTGAGCAGACCTTGTCACTGTGTCTTGAGCAGACCTTGTCACTGAGTCTTAAGCAGACCTTGTCACTGCGTCTGCCTCTGATTTTTAATGACTGTTCCTCTTTGCTAAAAAGTTTTTGATTCAGGTGTTGAGTAGTGTTGGTGATGGTGAGAGTAGTGTTGGTGATGGCGAGAGTAGTGGTTGTGATGGTGAGAGTAGTGTTGGTGATGGTGAGAGTAGTGTTGGTGATGGTGAGAGTAGTGTTGGTGATGGTGAGAGTAGTGTTGGTGATGGTGAGAGTAGTGTTGGTGATTATGACATACTTGCATTGTGTGAACTATTGCACCATAATTATACTTTTTACAAAGTTTGTGTATATTATATTTTGCTTGTTTTCGAGTGTTAGCAGTGTTGCATCAGCTGGGAGGCAGGACTGACCTGCTTGCAGTGTTGCATCAACTGGGAGGAAGGACTGACCTGCTTGCAGTGTTGCATCAGCTGGGAGGCAGGACTGACCTGCTTGCAGTGTTGCATCAGCTGGGAGGCAGGACTGACCTGCTTGCAGTGTTGCATCAGCTGGGAGGCAGGACTGACCTGCTTGCAGTGTTGCATCAGCTGGGAGGCAGGACTGACCTGCTTGCAGTGTTGCATCAGCTGGGAGGCAGGACTGACCTGCTTGCAGTGTTGCATCATCTGGGAGGCAGGACTGACCTGCTTGCAGTGTTGCATCAGCTGGGAGGCAGGACTGACCTGCTTGCAGTGTTGCATCAGCTGGGAGGCAGGACTGACCTGCTTGCAGTGTTGCATCAGCTGGGAGGCAGGACTGACCTGCTTGCAGTGTTGCATCAGCTGGGAGGCAGGACTGACCTGCTTGCAATTGCATCAGCTGGGAGGCAGGACTGACCTGCTTGCAGTGTTGCATCAGCTGGGAGGCAGGACTGACCTGCTTGCAGTGTTGCATCAGCTGGGAGGCAGGACTGACCTGCTTGCAATTGCATCAGCTGGGAGGCAGGACTGACCTGCTTGCAGTGTTGCATCAGCTGGGAGGCAGGACTGACCTGCTTGCAGTGTTGCATCAGCTGGGAGGCAGGACTGACCTGCTTGCAGTGTTGCATCAGCTGGGAGGCAGGACTGACCTGCTTGCAGTGTTGCATCAGCTGGGAGGCAGGACTGACCTGCTTGCAGTGTTGCATCAGCTGGGAGGCAGGACTGACCTGCTTGCAGTGTTGCATCAGCTGGGAGGCAGGACTGACCTGCGTTAATCCCCTGCTAATATTTTTTGCTTTATATTTGCTAGGATGTCTTGTGTCTACTTTTTGTCTCTATCTGGAAACGTTTTGATGTGTAATCTTTGATGACTATGCATATCAAGAATCTGGGCTTTGTGCATAGTACATGTACATGCTGTCGATGCCTTATTAAACATCCAGTAATGTTAGGATTATAATGTATATTAAATGTTGGTAATGTTTAGTGTCACCTTCATGGGAAATTTATTAGGCGTTGTTAATTATGACGCTGTTTAACAGCTACAATAGAGATTCCATTTATCGTAAGAAATATACCTAGAATAAAGATTAATTATGTCTAGTCATCGCCAAGAAGTAATATTCAGTGACTTTCAGTTCCACTGACGGGTTTAGTGTTCTCTATGTCTTCTCTGAGCAGTAAGTGTATAAGTTTGATCTCGATATTTTCTGTTTTTGACCAGTATTCCTTTTCGTTGTTAAGAAAGTTTGGAATCTTTCACAAGTTTCTCCAGTCTATTCTGAGAGAGCATGTCTGGCACTTTACATCTCTTTTTTAATTCTGCTTCTAAAACATAAATTGTCAAGAGTTCTCTAGCTGTTACTAAGAGGAAAAGATTTCTATAAATATACAAAGACATCAAATTTAGGAGACAATGATAAATGTGAGAGTGACTTAAGGATTCACAGGTAACACATCTGCTCTAACACAAACATGACTCTTTACAGGACATCCCTTCACTCAAGTGTCACCTCTATAAAACTTACTAAAACACTTGAGCATAACGTTCGCTTAAGTGTTAAAAGATCTGTTCCTCCAGACACAGCCCTTCCATGTATCTTTCTCACAACTGACACACAAAGAGACAAATCAATACATTGTATAATGTTTCACCTCTTACTACAAGTGTTATGAGGGTGGCAGCCACTGAGGAAACTCTTACTACAAGTGTTATGAGGGTGGCAGCCACTGAGGAAACTCTTACTACAAGTGTTATGAGGGTGGCAGCCACTGAGGAAACTCTTACTACAAGTGTTATGAGGGTGGCAGCCACTGAGGAAACTCTTACTACAAGTGTTATGAGGGTGGCAGCCACTGAGGAAACTCTTACTAGAAGTGTTATGAGGGTGGTAGCCACTGAGGAAACATCGAGCTTACAAGTGGACATGAACCAGGTCTTCCAGAGCCACAGAGAGCATTATGATGTTCAACGAGGACCCATCATAGTTTTTCCGACATGGAAAAAATAGTATACATAAAGAAGGCTCTCGCCTGATCACAACATTATCCAATAAAATTTGGTCTTGTTAAGTGGCACATAAGTTACCCTGTCTTCTAATAACATGTTCATTTTTCCACTTTAATCTACCTTGTCCATAATTACTATCGCATTTGCTTTGTCTGTTTCTTAAGGTGAAGTCTTGGATCTTTCCTTAATTCATGGTGTTGTAGAGGTGTGACCTTTGCTCACACCTTTACAACACAATTATCCTCAAAGATTTGTTAAGTTATACCATGAATTAAGGAAAGATCCTGGACTTCACCTTACGAAACAGCCGAAGCAAATGCGATAGTAATTATGGACAAGGTAGATTATAGTGGAAAGAATGAGCATATTATTAGAAGACATGGGTACTTACGTGCCTCTTAAGTGTTTTTCACTAGCGTAGTAATGTGACAGTTTGCCAGATTAACTTCATATTCCAGCAGTACACAACCCTCGTTCAGTTTTCATTTATAATTACTGAGTATATTGTGACTTTGGATCCTATTTACTATACATGCTATGAGTCAGTATTATACACTGAGTCAGTATTATACACTGAGTCAGTATTATACACTGAGTCAGTATTATACACTGAGTCAGTATTATACACTGAGTCAGTATTATACACTGAGTCAGTATTATACACTGAGTCAGTATTATACACTGAGTCAGTATTATACACTGAGTCAGTATTATACACTGGTGGTCTTGCTGGTCGACTAAAGTGTCGATATTATTATTGCCTCAGCGTTGACCAAAATAGATACAGACGCTGTGCTGACGCAAATGTTGTAATTACGACGAGGTTGCAGACAAGACATGTTACCGAACAAGCTTTATCTGGGACAACGATTGACACACGCTGTGGAACAAGCTTCATCTGGGACAACGATTGACACACGCTGTGAACAAGCTTCATCTGGGACAACGATTGACACACGCTGTGGAACAAGCTTCATCTGGGACAACGATTGACACACGCTGTGGAACAAGCTTAAACTGGGACAACGATTGACACACGCTGTGGAACAAGCTAAACTGGGACAACGATTGACACACGCTGTGGAACAAGCTTAAACTGGGACAACGACTGACACACACTATGGAATAAGCTTAAACTGGGACAACGCCCTTCGGGGT